>APFE030313061.1:86906-130185 GCA_000404065.3 Pinus taeda
ACAGTGAGGACAGCCATCTCTGGCTGCTATCCGCGAATGTCGGTCTGACTCATCACTGTTATCAAGGAAAACCACGCCACCTGAAATAACCCGCTGGTGGTCCGTAAGGGAGCAGGCTTTCACTCCTGCCAGATGCCTCTGGGTCTTGGGCCGTTAACCTGTTTCCTTACGTCGAGGAAGACGAGCTCTTAGCCAAACTGGTGGTCCGTAAGGGAGCAGGCTTTCACTCCTGCCAGATGCCTCTGGGTCTTGGGCCGTTAACCTGTTTCCTTACGTCCGAGGAAGACGAGCTCTTAGCCAAGCAGAAGCAGTTTTACGGCATGCTCCAGGCCAGAACCGTACATTGAATGGTGTTTTCTGCTTCATTCAGAATACTTTTAATTTAATTTATGAAAAAATGTTAAATCAGAAAAGATTATCCTATTTCTGTTTCAATAGTTGCTTTCATAATTCACATTAAATTTATTACTAATTAAAATTCTTATTTTTTAACTTCAATAATATATTTGATTCTTATAATATTTTAATATTAAGTCATATTAATGAAAAAATGTTATCTATATAAAAAAAAGTTAATATTTTATTCTGTAGATAATTAAGTATATTCACATTAAATTTATTATTATTAACATTATTATTTTTTTTTAATATTAATAATATATTTATTTCTTATTAAAATTTTTATTATTTTAAATATATTAGGTGATGATGATGTAAACTTCTACCAAACACCAATTGTATGTTGGATCTAAGTAAAGTAAGAAATTAATTTATAATCTTTAATATTTTATTTCTATAATAAAAAAAAGGGGAATAAAGTTTCTAAATCACAATAGTTTTGTTTAATAAGTCAAGAAGGTTGGTAGCGTGACAAATGTTTTGGAAATGAGAATAAATGTGAGTAACAACCTTGTAATCCAAGATAATGTGCTTTTCATCTTCAACCCTTTTAGTATAAAAAATGCGATAAATTACTTCATCCCAAAGGTGTTATGGGAATAGACCAACACCTGGTTTCACTTCGAAGCTCATAAAAATTGGTTCTTATCTTCGTAATGTTCATTTTCTTATTAGGATTGATAAAGACAAACATAATTCTAGTTAGTAAGAGTGAGGTTCGTTACCTCTTTATAATATCTCAACTTCCCCTTCCCCTGTAGCTCTTCATCATCCCATAACTTATCCTTAAATTTGGAAGTAATAGTATTTTCAATATTAATATCCTTATTTTCCAAGATGATATCCTCCTTTATCTGACAATGGTCGAGCCAAACCTGGACATCCTTGTGTCATTCTTGCTTGAGCCAGAGGTGGGGGTTTTGACTAGAGTTAGAAACAACTTTGGGGAACTTCTTGGCTTCCATGTTGTAAAACTTCTTCTTATACAACAGATACTTAAACATAGCCATGTTTTTAATGGGGTAAAGGCTAGCTTCAATCAAGAGGATAAGATAGGGAGTATTTCCTTTAATCTTAAGGTTGTAGGTTATAAATTTCTTAATTCAATCTTCCTTCATGATTCTCTAGATATACTACAACCCCAAACCTCACAACCATATAAAATAATAGGGCTGACAAGAGTCTCAAAGAGGAGTTCTTTTTTACTCCAAACTTAAAGGTCAAAGAGGAGTTCTTTTTTACTCCAAACCTAAAGGTCAATCAACTTACAATTGTTTTTAAGCTCATAATAAGTTTTCCATCCTCCAATAATTTTTTCTCAATGTTATAATTCCAGTTGAGTTGATGATTAATGTCAATACCTAAATATTTGTATGAAGAAAAATTATCCAAGCAATTGTTATCATAATGAAATTATCATGATTGATATTTTTGGATTTAATTATGATGACTTTAGTCTTGTCTTTATTAATAGTCATACCCATCTTAAGGAAAATTTTAAGGATGGAAATTTATTTTAAAGTTTAGAAACCTTGGCAAATCTCACTAGTACATAATATGCAATTTGTAAAATATTTGGCAGTTGTTTTATAAAATTACTCAAATTTCTAATAATTTTATATAATATCTATATAAATTTTTGGCAATTTTAAGGTAAAATAATTTTATAGTATAAAATTTGGGCGAATACATTTTTAGAAAAAATAGAAATTAACGAATATTTTTTTTGGAAAAAACATGGAAAATTAGCCCACTTGCAAATATTAGCTCCTAAAATTTTCCCTACCCATCTTGTAGCAATGATCATGGAGGATTTTATGTTGCTTATCGAGATCATGATGACTTATGGCTAGGAGGATGATATCGTTAACATAAAGGAGAAGAGTAATTACCATACTCGCAAGCTTGGGGCCGTTGCACCCTGTAGCTTCCAAAAATTCTTCTAGCTTATCAATGTAAATGCCAAAAAGGGTATGGGATATGGGGCACCCTTGCATAACGTCGATATTACATTTAATTTGTTTAGACCAACCCTTGGTGGTCTTAAGCTTAGAGACAACATTGTCGTATAGCCAAATCACAACAACCCTCAACTTGAGAGAAACCATTATCTATTCGAATCTTTACCATAGCTTATCCCGAGGAACTTTGTTGAAACTTTTTGAAAGTCAACAAAAAAATGACGATAAGGCTATATTTTTATTTGAAAATAATATATAGTTTTATGCAATTTTGCATATATATAAACAATTCTCTAAACTGATATTTTCTATGACTACATTAGTTCATTTATTCATATTGATTGATTTTTTTAGTAAAATATTATTTTACACATTATTTTAGTTTTTGTTTTCTTTTTTATTATAATAATACAAGAGAAATCATAATTCAAAACATAAAAAATTATTAACATTATTAGAAAAAAGAAAAAAAAGAAACCAAAAGTAATATAGATAGGTCTGTCATATTTTCATATAAAACAAAACTCTACACAATCAATTAAACAAGTGAGATAACTACATAGCAACATAGTCCCTGTCTCTTTTGGTAGTTATCGGTATGCTAGTGTGATTGAGGAATTGCAGGGTCTACATTTTGCCTTCATTTGGAAATGGATTTTTTACGTGGTGCACCTCCTATTTCCACAATCTACTATGAAAAATATTGATTGTGGAGCCCTCTACACCTTCTTCATTTGTTTAAAACTAGTAATTATTACATAATGCTTTAGGATAAATGTTATTAAGCACTCAAACAATGTCTTGATCACATGTCGATTCGCCCATTAAATGCCAAAAAAACTTACATTTACCGTTATGGGAAATTTTATTAATCATAGATTAAGCCTTAATTATTTTTTTAACATGCATTAATCCATGCCGTGGGAGGTTGATTGAGTTTATGTGACATTTTTCTAAATCGTTGCCGCAAAACAGTAAAATATATGTCAACTAACGTGAAAATTGATGGTTTACACTTTTTAATTAACCTGAGTTAGCAGTAGCCATTGTGGCAAGCATAGTGTGTAGAGTGATGACATATTGCTCCAAAATAAGGAAACATGGTATTTGCAATACATGATTTATGCATTTTGATATGGCCAAAATAGGTGACATGTGACTATACAAAGCTTGAGGTGTCAGGTGTAGTATAGTACCGACATCAAGCTTAGTGATTTGTTTCTCGACGTGAATTCATAGTATATCATTTAGAATTGGTGCGGAGCATGACCTAATAGAAGCAACGAGACGAGGATCTTTATGTCATTTAACATAAGCGTTAATGCTAGTCCTTTTCCAATTAACACATCACTATGAGGTCTATATCATCTGACCATGTCAGCTAGAACAACTCATCGTAGAGTGCTAAATTCAAGGATTAACAGAAAAAATAAATGTCTTATGCTATATAATGAAAGTGACTTCCTATTGTGGCACAACATTAATGTTAATCCTTACATTTAAAGAATTAATCCATTCACTTTAAGTATTAACATCAGTGATTAAGGGTAATCAAATTTATTATGGTTAATGTGTATATTGGAGATCATTTCACATTTAAATGGAATTAATTGTCACATCTTTTCAATGAAGAGTCAGTTGCTAGACATATTTTCACACCTTAATGGCAAGTCATAAACATTTGTACTAGAGTAATGGTGAAATGATCATGTATTTATAGCTTAAGCAAATGAAAATGTATTAAATTTTGATAATGATTCTTTTTTATTCATGTTGCATAGTTCTCACATTGTTACATTGTTTAGCAAAAAGACACGGAAATATCTAGGCTAAATAAGCACAAAGCTGCAAAAGATACAAAGAACAATAATCCAATGCAAGTTGTTTTATTGTTACTGTTGTATTGAAAGCAACAATTGGTAGTAAGAAGAAATTGTAGTGGGTTCTTCTCATTTAAATTCTCTCCACGTCAAAATGAATGAGAGAACACAAGCTAATGAAATGTGTACTCTTTTTTAGAACCCAAAATTGAAATGGAAGATGAAGCCTAAGTATTATTGTTTCAGTGCTACAAGAAGAATCATTAGATAACCTACATCAAGAAATAAACCAAAAATCACTATGACACCAAAGGCACAAGTTCAACACACAAAAGGGTATGAAATAAAAAGTTCAATTGACAACTGTGAGAAACTCATAGCTTATAGATTACACTTTATGGAAAGAGAATTTAAGGTACTCCATCTTATCCTCTTAGTCATCAACTTATTGTGAATGAGGATGACAAAGAAGCTAAGAGACCTTTATAATGAAATAGGAAAAGAGGTATGTGACTATGATTATATCTTGTCCATACTCAAAGCTAGCAATAATAAAAGGTAACACATTATGGAATGGGGTGACAATAGCTCCAAAATTTCTTTCAAGATATATGTATGTCTAAAGTAAAAGTTTTAATCTCATATTTTTGTTTACTTAACTCGTATATATAGTAAGCTAATGTTTAGAGAGAAATAAAAGAACAATTTCCATATGAGAAAAAGTTTTAGAAGCAAGGGAATAAAGGTCGTCACCTTAGGAATACTTGAAAATAATTAATTAAATACCAAAACCTTCCATTGACAATTAAGCACTCATTGGAATCCAATGTTCAAAAAATGTCATCTAACACAAGCCATCGATATAGACATAAAAAACAAATTAACCAATATGATGATGCCAAAATAAATATCTAGTTGCATAAAATATGTAATTTACTTTCATTATGTGGAACTATTTAAAGGATAAAGGATATGCTAAAAAGGATTACGATTTTCCGAGAAGAAGACTTGGCATTTTTTATAAAGCAAAATTTTGTAATTATGAAGACTACATTAGCTAATGATCATATTCTCTATTTGGTACATCATCTATTTACAAATAATCACATGAGATGTAGTAAATCTTGAATAGTGTAGCAAGAAAGTCTCAATTTGACTTTGCCTTATCAAATTGAAAAAATTCAAATTTCCACATAAATAAACAGCTTGGAGAAAGTTAACTTGTGTGACATGGCTCTTGTAACTTAGTTAGCTCAGTAAATTAAAGTTAGAGGGCTTCGAGTTCAATTAAGCATGTGTGATTGCTAAATTTTAGTAATCCAATTTAGTTCTATCCAGTTGAGTTTAGTTAAACTATTTCTAATAGTTGGAGGAACTAGTGGAAGATCAGTTGTGTAGTGGAACAACAGTATAACTCAATGATCATCTAGTTAACTAATCAATACACCTAAAATAACTAGTGCATGTAGAGAATTCGAGTTCCAATGATGGTGGAGATTTTAATGCAGTGTAACATGCAGTTGTAAACTAGTTTGAGTGTACGTGTTGCATGGAGTCAGACGATCAAACCTTGGGAGTTGCATAATCAATTGGAGGAAAATTCCTAAAAAATAGGAGCTAATTCTCTAGGATATGTGCAAGGAAGTAGGGGTTCAAGCAAAGGCATAAATTGATTAAGTGTGGGGCATAGCTTCTCATTGAACAGAGAGATAGGTTTTTGACATACAGGTTGAACTCAGGCAGAGCTAGAAATCGTAATTATTGATCTGATTAATGCAAAGAGGCTCGAGGGGTTTTTCCCAGTTGGGTTCCTCCAAAAAACAATATTGTGCATGTGTGTTATTTATTATTTCATTTTTATGATTATTTTTCTAAATTGTGAATTGTATTCCACAGAGCAGTGGAGTAGAATTGTGTCTCTTGATTTAGATTAAAATTTCTTTATAAGTTGCAATTCTATCACCAAATTTCTACATGGAATCAGAGAAAGATTCACACTGGAATAGGAATTTTGAAGTTTTTTCTCAGGAGGTTTGTATTCATATCTTCAGTGTAGCAGGATCTCTTCAAAGTTGGGAGGATGGCCTTCAATGGACTGAGACTAGAGTATTCCTTGGTAGGAAACTTGAATTACATTTCATGGAAGAGGACCACATGGAGGTGGTGCTTGATGACAATGGCTTGCTATAATACATCAAGACAGATGTCACAAATACAATAGAATCTGATGCCTAGAACCTAGCCCAATGGAAGAAATATGGAGACAAGGTGAGGAGAATAATATTGGAGGGAGTGTGAGACCACATTGTCTCAAATATCCATGGGAGAGAAACTCATTTCGCAATGTGTAATCCAGTGACAAATTTTTTCTAGAATAGTAGTGATCATAGAAAACTAGCCCTCAAAGACAAACTTCGAAGCATCAAGATGCAGAAGAAAGATACTATTATGTAGTATCTCACTAGATTTACACAAGTTCGGGACGAGCTTGGAACAGTTGGTGTGAATGTTGCATTAGATGACTTGGTGAGCCTAACTCTTCTAGGCCTTCCCAAAAGCTGCCATAGTTACCAGGACTCAGTGAATGGGATGAAGAAATTACCGAATTGGGAATTCTTATGGTCTGATTTGGTACAAGAAGATATTAGGCAAAATATTGGATATGGAAGTTCATCCAAGGGCGACGATGAAGAAATTTTTGCATTGGCTGGAAAGGGAAAAAAGGGAAAAGGGAAGACATCTCACCAAACAAGAATCTAACCAAGGGGGTAGGAAGGAAGACTTGTCCACAATAAAATGCTTCACTTATCATGAATTCGGGCACTATTCTACGAAGTTTCCACATAAAAGGTCTAGCAAGAAGAACTTAGCAGGAGCAGCAGGTGAAGCTTTGGCTTTACAATTTAATCTTGACTTCACCCTTATCGTATGCATGGCCAACACTATGATGAGGAGTGTATGGTACTTGGACTCCGGTGCCTAGTTCCACATGATAGGGTGTAGAGAGTTTTTTAGTGACCTATAGGAGAAAGATATCCATATGCATATTGAGCTTGGGGATGGTCGAAGGTACAAAGATATCAGGATTGGTACAGTAAGCTTTAAGTGGGAGTTGGGATCCCCTCTTTGCCTTAAATGTGTCATGTTTGTTCCAGGCCTAAAGAAGAATCTCATGTTTTTAGTAGTTTTGGATGATCGTGGTTATGATGTGATCTTCAACAAAGGGAAAGCATTACTGAGACACATAGTCACTGGACAGGTGAAGTATATCAGAGTTCATGTGAAGAACCTGTATAAAATTGATGTGGAAGATTGTGATAAATTAAGCAGTAAGGTAGAGAAAGTGCAAAGTCACGATGTCGGTGAAATTTTCCAGAGGAGATTGTGCCATTTGCATCATGGCACCTTAAATGTTATGTAGAAAATAACCACCAGCCTCCCTAAAGGAGCGCTTGAGCAGCATGATTTTTGCAAAGATTGTACCTTGGAGAAGTATTTAAAATCCACATTCCATGATTGAGATAGCAAAGCACATGCAGTCTTGGAAAGAGTCCGCTTTGATGTTTGTGGACCTTTCTTGATAGCCTCCATTTTCAGACATATATATATATATATAATATATATATATATATATTATATATATATATATAATATATATAGTAATATATATATATTTATTGATGATTTCTCGAGGAAGTGTTGGATCTTCTTTATTCCAAATAAGGATAAGACATTCTCAAAGTTTGTAGAATTCAAGGAACTAGTTGAGAAAGAGACCAAAAAGAAGGTGAAGGTTCTCAAGAGAAACAATGGAGGTGAGTATGTTTCGAATGAATTCAAATATTTTTGTACGAAAAGAAGGCATTCAAAGAGAGTTGACAACAACCCAAAAGCCACAACACAATGGCTAAAAGCCACAATAGAATGCGGCAGCTGAGAGGCATTTTAATAAGTTCCTCGATATTTGAAATTAGCATTATGCTCTTTATGTTGCTTGATCTCATCCATCATTTCAAAAATCATTTCCCCAATATTTTGCAAGGTTTATATCCCTAATATTTCTATTGTTGTTGGATTGGCTTGTTTGGTGTTAACTATGATTGATTATGTAGTCTCAATAATGATTTGATCTTTGTCATCTCTTTTTTCCTTGGTTTGCTTTCGATAACCTTGTTTGTTCTATTTAACATTAAATATTTCAAGATGACAAATGAATCTTCACAAAAATTGTTGGTTGGTAAGTTCTTTATAAAATCCTCAAGTCATAATGTTTTTGTGGTGTTGCTAATAACTTTTATAGTTTGGCCCAAATCATCTGTTGAGTGCATTACTTAAATGGCACCAAAGTTCATATGATCATCTTCTTTAGCCTTTAGTGGAGTTATTATGCCACTTCAATTTTTCTAATCACTTGTTCAAGCTCTTTCATAGGTTTAGAAAAACCTTATTTTATATGAAAATTTATCATTATTATCTAATACAATGATATTAATGTCAATAATTTCTCTTGGATATGATGAAATTTTAATGTTATCCTGTCCTAGTTTGTTTCCCTTAGTTACTTGGACACTTTCTATTTGTTGTATTTTTACAACCTCTAGCCCTTTAAATTATTGTCTAGGATTTGATACACTAATTAGTTAGGGACATAATTGTGAAATTTTTGTCTCACCCTTTGTTTATTCATAGCTTCACACTTCAATATTTGAATTGAAATGAACTATGGGGCTCCTTGACACGCTTCTTCCTCTAGACAACTATAATGGTAGTAAGGCCAAAATGTCTATTGCTTGAAGTCACTGAATATTCTCAAAGGGCCATAGACCTTTAAAACACTGAGTTGTAACTTATATAAGTCATCTAGTAAAATTCTATCATCGTATACCCAAAACATAATGACATGAAGTATATAATAGTAAGTAGTTATGTAGGAACATAACGTTCATGTGCTCCTTTAACATAACATTAGCCTTAAATTTAATTATATGACAAATTATCTCCTTTAGCACTATCTCGTCTGGAATGTTCCTTGGTAATAATATGGTGTGGATCTAAGGTGTTATCATAAACATGTGTATAGTTTCGACTTGTCACAATAAGGTTTCCTTGTAAAACCTTGGGAAAGACACTTATAAAAAATGAATTGATAAATAGAAGCTCACAACAGCCTAAGTATTCACATTTCCATAGCCTCTATAAAAGAAACAAGAGGGGATGAAGAGAAGGATGGGTCATTTATGTTTGGGAAAGATCTTGTGGCATATACCATGTCTAACTGGAAAAAACATTACGAATTGAGAGGATTATGCATTTGGGTTCTCTTAATCCTTCTAGACAACCATGTTTAAATTTGTAGATGAAGGAAGTTATTTCTTTGTATTCCATTAATGCAACAAAATTAGGGATGAGATTAAGGCTTTACAAAATGCTTGGAAGTGACACACTTATCTAGGGATGGGTGCATATATAAGCATTAACCATTTTACTTTTAGAATTTCATAAGATAAATAAAAAAAGGGCACCATATCCTTAATTTATCTTAAAACACATGCCATGATAGTCTCATTCATATTTTCCCAGATGATGGTAGGGAAAAAGTACCTTGCGAGTCATCATCAAACACATGGAGATGAGATTTTTTTTTTTTTTTTTTTTTTTTTTTTTAGTTCAAACAAAGGATGAATGGTCAAATATTAGGGTAGCAACCATTGTAATACTATATAAGGGATGCGATTAACAAAAGAAAAAAGAAAGGAAAATATTATGCACACTCATGTAACCTATATTAAGGAATTCATCATAGTTGAATGGTAACTTTAAATAATGTAATTTAACAATAAATAAAGTAAGGAAGGTGGTTTGCACAATTTAAAAAAAATAGTTCCTCGAGAAATCTTTCTTGATTTCATCCAAGTAGTGAGGTTGGCTTTACAAATCAATATGGGGGAGATGTGGTTATGAACAAACATAAAAACATGCTACATTAAAAAATTTGAAAATTTAAATAAAGTAACTAAATAAAAAATAAATGACTACATACATAGATATATATGTAACAACATCTAAATTTTTAAAAGTAGCCTAGATATATTTTAAATCCATATCTATCAAATGGAAAGAGGGATCATATTTATAATATGTAATTTTTTATTATTAATATGTAATTTTTTATTATTATTTAATATGAAGGAATTAATACATGATATGGAATTAAATGATTGAAAAACCAAACATCAAGAAATTTGATCTCACTTGGTGCTTGATAGATCCAGGTTTAAGATGGAACTAGGTTCGCTTAGTTAACATAAAAGTTAAACTCACTACAAAATCAATTCTAAAAAATGATAACATGTTTATTTTAGATATATAAAGTAGATATTATATACCTAAATTAATGTATGATATATAAATGATTTAAAGTAAAATAAAATATAGAAATGAATATTTCAACCAATTGATAATGAGAAGAATATATTCATTTAATATATTCAACAAGATAATTGGTAATGAAAAGGCATATACTAGAAGACCCCTATGTAGGGGAAAGATAATGCTGAAGTGAATTAGGGTGATGTGTTACTCAAAGACAAGAGAATTATGTTGGATGGTTCAAGTATAACAAATAAAATCTCCATTGAATAGCCCCTAGATAAATTTGACATGTATTATTATTTTATAAAAACATAAAATTGAAAATATCTTTAAATGTTCATGCTTTGAAATAATTAAAACGTTGACATTTTTAAGTGATACTACAAAATTGGTAAAATGATTTATAGTAGAAAATAGACTTACATATGTGGAGGTTTGTAGTAGCGCTGCAACTTCAAACTAGGTGATTAGTATTTGATGTTGTCCAACCACTATTAAAAGAATATGAGGGGTGAAGTAGGGAATACTACATGTGGGAAAAAAAAGAAAGGAATATATTGCCACATATCAACAAATTTTTAGTTGATATCTTGCATGGTGCCATGACTGATGTAATGATGCATTTAAGACAAGAGTTTGTCTAAAGATAAGAATTTTCACTCAAATAACATACCAAGGTGTTGACACTACGATCAACACCATCCAAAATTTTGCCTACACTTGAATTTTTGAGCCTACTAAGGGTCTAAAAATATGTTTCTCTATGGCCACTTCATGGCTGATTAATGTTTTCTAAGGGTTCGATTCTTCTTCGCGGATTACAAGTGTCAAAGTCACTTTCTCACACATTGATGGGCCTCTAAATTAGAAATAAATTAAGGCCCATGCCTCTAAATTAGACATAAATTAAGGCCAATGTGACCATCCTTCAACACATTACACATCTCTTTTTGCATTAGATAATGTATTTTTAACTTTAATATGTTCATTAGGAAGGTTTATGGATAATTTCATATTTGTCCCTAACATTATTTGTTTTGTGGAATATTATGAGAATATTGGGAAGATTATGGAGATTTGGAGGAGGAGATAATCTAGGGACCTGCTCCCTACTATAGCAGGATCAATATTAAATAATAAATCAACAAGATATTACAGAATTATGGCACAAATTGTGGAGCTCCAATGATTGAGAAAATCTAGGAATGTGTTCCTTGTCATTTAATATAGATTCCTAGTATAGAGAACCATGTCCACTAATCAAGGAATTTTGGTGGGGAAAACTTCTTCCTTTCACATGGAATAATTCATAATCATTTTGTATAAGTACCATGTTGAATTTTCCTCTATAGGTGGATTTTTCTTAGTCTTATTGTGGAGAGAACTCGTATTTTTAAATCTCCACTTTCATTTCTTGCAAGGATGTAATTGTATTGATGGAAATAATGAAGATTGGTGCCATGTTCAACCTCTAAATCTTGGTTTCATTCATAAGACCCTAATTTTCCTTGGGCTTGGCCATCCCAGGAACCTCAGAGCCCTTTTGTATCATTTACTTTTCTTCTTTTCACTTCTTATTCACATGCATGCCTTATTCTTGTTTTTTTTATTTATGCACTTAGTATTGATGATTTCTTGTTGTAGGATTAGGTTAAATGGTTGAAGTAAGTTCTTTTTCAGGATCAGAAGCATTATTTCATCCTTGGAACAACTTTGGAAGGTCATAGTAATCATCGAACTACTTGGATTAGCTTGCTTATTCCCAAATCTAGATTTCTGGAAGTCCCTTTTGGGAAATAACAATAAATTAATGTTATTTTTTAGAGCATGATAATGAGATTTAATCGAGTTGATTCTACTTCCATTAGATCAGAAAAACATTCTAGTTAATAAAAAAAAATTACCCCATTGCATTTTCACTTGATTAATTTAGGCATCTGATAGATTTACTAGCTCACTAGTTCTCGAATTTCTAGATTTTAGACTAGTAAATTTTTGCTATTTTTTAGCATGAGTTGACATAGGTATTTTTGAGTGATTACACTTTTAACAGAGACCTAAAACATCCTATTCAATAACAAAATTTGTCCTATCTAATTTGGATTTGATTTGCTTGGTCATTTAGTGAATTATAGTTTCCTACAGTAAATATGTTGTTTCCTATTGTACTCTTCCAGTATGTATATACTTGCCCAAATTTGCTAAAAAATATTGGTTTTGGTCCCTTAGGGTTGAATCATGACCCCTAGGCTTTAAATCAATGATTAGGGAAGACCAAAGACCACTTAGGACTAGCCTCTTTACCCATGCAAAATATTTCAACGGTTTGGGCTAATGGACAAATTTATGAAATAGATAATACAATGATGATTGCCACATCCAATGAACTCTTTTAATGGCTCTAAACTCTTTGAAATGTAATGGTTGAACTATAGTTCATGATATTTACTTGATGCAATTAGAATATGTTTCTTTCCTTGTATTTTCTTTCTTGCAATAGGTTAAGGTTTCCATTTCGAGCATTTCATTTTCTGCAATTAGTTTAGGATTTGATTTCATTAAATGCATTCCATTACATTATGACAGTGAAGGAAGAAAACATTGTATGTTGCACATATAGTGTTGATACTTCTTGAGTTTGTACAAACCCCGGGTTGATAATTAAAGTTGGTAGTCTTGGGAGTTGCAACATTCTTGTTTCAATACCGAGGCTCATCACTTTTTGGCGCTGTTGTTGGGGAGGTGTCAAAGTATGCATTGTTGTCTTCCCTAGTTGATTCATTTATTTTACTTTATACAAAAAAAAATTGCATTAGGCATATTTCATTTGAAAAACATAAAATTTCATTGCATGAGCATTCTCATATAAAAGAAAGAGTACTTCTCCAACAACAACCCCCCCATTTTATCACAAGGTGCAGTAAGAGCCACACTACCATCCACATATGTAGGTAGAAGAAGATGAGGTGATAAAATGTAGAAGAAGTGGATGGAGATGATGATAATGAAGAATATCCTATCGTATTTCCCATTCAAGATACTGAGATTTGTGTGCATATGAAGAATATCCCTTCATGTTTTCTTTCAAACTTCCATGGTATGAGGTTAGAGGATCTGGAAACCTTTCTCTTTGAATTTGAAATTATTTGTAGATCTTATGGTTACTTATTAAATACTCAAAAAATGAGATTCTTTCTAGTGACATTGAAGGATAGATATCTTAAATGATTCATGAGTTTAGGGACTAATTCAGTAAGATCATAGAATCATTATGAAAAAGATATTGTTGGAAATGATACTGATGGGGGGGGGGGGGTGGTGAGTTAGGTATCTGTCAAGTCAATAATATTTTCTTTTCATACTCAATTTATATATGCTACTTCAATGAAGGTAACCCACGTGTACACACAACTGTGTTTAAGGAAACAAGCATATATCCAACAAACTAATGATTCAGTTAATTCATCATATATTGATCCTTAATCTGTGCATTAGTGCTTTATTAAGCATTAAACAGTAACCATGTGCAGTTAATAACAGAATGAACCATCACAGATAAGCAACACACATGAACACCAAGATTTAAGGTGGAAACCCAATGTGGGTGAAAACCACCTGCTATTGTCATCTCTGTCTTCTTTTAATAATAAGAAAATTTGTTTACAACATTGTACTGGTGCAGACTCATACCAGTATGTAGGCTTCTACATGCAGAAGGTTACTCCCTTCTCTCGTTCTCCAGCTTCTACTAGAAGGGAGCTACAACCCCCTAGCTCTTGTACTAGCCAATATGTTTGCTAGTATGTAGGCACCGAACTACATAAGGCTACAACCTTCTCTCTCCCTCTAGGGACCATGTTTCATAAATTTTCAGACTGGATGCTCCTGGTACACAACAATACACATGAAGGCCTCGTTTCAACTAATCTTCATACTGGACCCATTATCAACGTTGAAGCTCAGAATCAATCACCACTGCACTACAACCATCAAATACATCTAGATTAACCAATCATTGAAACTCAATCATAAATCTATGAATCACCCAAAACTGAATCACTGAAAGCCCATCGTCACTAAAGAAAATCAAAATCAATCAATCTGATCATTCAGTATACTGTCATCAAACTGCAGTCACCAGAACATAAAGCAGAACCCAAAATTCTGCAACAACAGTCAAATCCACCTGTAACTTCGATTATCATATTACATAATGTATACGCTACTTAGATGTGTTGAACTAGCGTGTATACACGCTTTTATCAAAGCTAACCAGCGTATATGTCTGTAAATATTAATTCATAATTTAGCAGCTGTTCCATACTTCTGTCATACCAAGATCATAACATTTACAGAACAACACATGCTTCAGTATTCAGATCTAGACTATACATGATCAAACCATATAATGATAATTCATTTCAAGCCTTAAGATCCTGATCCATCATTAGATCTTGTCACTCATCAACTACTAAGATTCATCCTTGGTTCAGATCAAACAAAGCACCATAAGTTGATAACCTGCATACTGGATCTCACACTTCATCAAATATTCAATGCTTTCCCCTTTGGCCCAATGATCTTCTCCTCCTTTTATAGTTTTAGGCCTTTCTCAATACCATGGACCAAAACCACTTAGGATAAATACCTTGGACCAAATACCTAGGGTCAATACCTTGGACCAATACCATGGATCAAAATACCATGGACCAAATACCTTGGACCAAAAACTTAGTTTTCCAAGATATACACACTTTTCCTTCTCTGAAAGTGCGTGTGTACATTATACGCTCCTTTTGGTCTGTTAACCTGCGTGTATACACAATTTGGTCAAGGTGAACCTACATATACCTCTCTTTCTTCATTCTTTGTAGCTTGAACTGTAATTCTTTGCTATTGTCATGTTGTACTATGATCTTTCATCTGAGTGTGTTGCCTTCTGAACTGATTCCTTGAAACTTCCCTGCATTTCATCACATATGGAAACACAACTGTCATGCATTCTGTCGCATTTGATATCTCTTCTGTAGATTCATCTAGTTACCATATACAAGTGAGTTGTTCTGCTACAAGTGGGTTGCCATCAAGTACAATACATGCATCATAATGCCAACAATCCCCCCCTTTGGACTTGATGGCAACCATGTTGGTGTTGATTACTGCAATCTGTAGAAACTATTAGAGATAACAAGTAACACCAAAATACTCTCCCTCTTTGACATCAAGGGAAAAGGGAGGACAAGGTAATCTCCCCCTTTGATATCAAGAGCAAAGGGGTGACCAAAATGAATACTTTCATATCTGAATAGCTGAACATAAATATTGATCATTCTCCCCCTAGGCACATGTTGAATTCTCTGATTGAACTCCCCTTTGTCTATGCTGAGATGCACTATATCATCCATGCTTCCCCTGAGCACATGTTGAATTCTCTAATTGAACTTCCCTTTGTCTATGCTGAGATGTACCATATCATCCATGCTCCCCCTGAGCATATGCAGAGTCTGTGAATATTTTCCAAAAGAATAACATGACTCTATTACTCAACTATGTGAGTTTGACATTTCTATCAACGATGACTCATACATACATCAATCTCCCAACCAAGTGGGGATATACTGAATTTTGACTCATCCTCCCAACCAAGTGGGGATATACATGACTGAAATATATCAATTAGTACATCATCCTTCCCATGCATAGTGGGGTTACAAATTACATCATGTGATAAAAAAGGGACTCATCAAAAGACTACAACAGATAGAGACAAATTATTACATCATGAGTCTTTATATGACCTTTACATCAAATGATATACATGACATTTATAACAGAGACCAAATATTTAAACAAGACCATGATAGTCATCAGCAACTATCATACACTATGTATGATCTGCTCCATAAGCATCTGTCAACATCATCTAGACCAGCAACCTGTATATGTTCATCGTTAGTTCCCAAGATATGACAGTGTAAATATCACCAACCTGTGACAAAGTATGTATGCATATAGATATCAACTCATCCTCTTGATCTCATCAAGATCAACTTGCTTCATTTCCTTAGTAGAAAGAGCCTTATCATAATCTTCCATGAATTAACTCAACATATGCCATATCTCCAAGCAGCAACACAAAACCATCCACACCATATCATATGTGAAAACACCATAGTCATCACATTATGATCTTTCACATCATCATCAAGAACTGCATGATCTTTCCACAAGAACCTTTAATATATCAACCATGCATCATCACTAGGGAACGTCCCACATCTGATAAGCATCAGCCATGATAATCAACATATGTGAGTATCAACCTATCATCATAAGGTAAAAACTCATCATCATTATGTGATTAAGTAAGCCATGTCTTCGAATATCCATGTATTCAAATAGCTATGTCTTCATGCGACCTATAATAATACCATTCTCTTGGCCAACCAACAATATGCAACTTGAGTAATCATCCATGTATCGATCATACTGTATATCCATCAAAGAGATATTGATATGTATCTAGAAAATCATGAGCTCATGATATCATCAACAACAACAATCCTCAACCATGTGAGAGCCAAGAACTATAGGAATCCTACATCATAACTGCACCATATGAATTTTATGCATCTTTGAAGGCATGATGTCAGCAGCATAAAAGAAATGAGTGGTTCATCATCAAATAATGAAGTTGTGTACTCAACATTTGTACTTCTTCTTGTTCTTATGAAGATCACCATGTAAGCAAAATGTTTGTACTATATGCATCATCAAAAAGTCATTCACAATCATCCATAAATCTGATCTCAATACCAGCTATGTGACCCCAAGTATCATCTGAGATTTTATCATGGGAAACTCATAACCGTAACATAACAAGCCATATAAACATTATCATCATTGATAAGGTACCAAAGACTTCTAACCATAATGCCAACAATGCTTTATTAGAAGCATAGCATGTTCTCCCCCCGAACCTGTTTCACCTGTTCACTGTCAGATCTGATCATTGCATATATCAGTAAGAAGTATCAAGGCATCATCATCAATCAGATATACATCAAGCTATCAACAAATTGTGAGGATCAAAACACTTCTAAATAAAATCCACAGACTGTAGTCATCTATGACTGAAAAATAACAGATAGTTGTCTGAATCATATCACATCAGTTTTTATGAGACTGTCCCACAACATTTTTCTCAAACAACATATACATGACTGTGCAACTTCGAACTTGTGTATATACATGACTTGTCTTCACGAAACTTGCGTATGAGATTTAGAACATTGAAGTTTCATACTTTTAGTTTTCCCTGAGTTTGTCATGTTTATACACTGTACCATGCCACATTTTTCTGATTGTACTTCCTTCTTCTTCCATATCTTCGAGTATGATGATGTTTTCTCCTTTTGGTATGGTGCCTAAAATTTTCTCCTGCATTCCTTTGTTATATGTCCAAACTTGTTACATGCATAACATCTTACATGTTTTATATTTCTTCTATAGTAGTCAATGGCTTTGTGACCAAACATATTGCAAGAAAAACAATATCCCTTAAAGTACCTGGAAGCTGATGATCTTTCTGTGTGAAGATCTTGAACCATTCTACTTCCACATCTCGCTGCAACATGTCCAAGATTATGACATATAAAACATTCAACATTATTCATTTGAGGAAATAACCGACTATCACTTCCATAGTTAGGAGTAAAAGATTTTCTTTGAAGAATTTCTTTCCTTGGTTGTTGATGGGATTGACCTCTCATCTCCTTGTTGAGCATTTCAGATTTTGCATTAGAGTTCCTTGCCTCATTTTGTGAGCTAGATTCACCTTCATGAAAACCAAGGCAAGTTTTGATGGTAGGAGACCTTTGACTACTGAGAATATCATCCAAAATCTTATTACTATCTTGAAATCGTAAAAGCTTATCCTTTTCTCCTAATTTACCTTTTAGGATATTTACCTCAACTTGATATTTCTTTTCCTTTTCAAGATACTATTTCTTCATGATTTCTTCAGTTTTTCTTCATTCTTCCATCTGTTGCCTTAATTCAAGAACTTCATTTTCTTGTTCTTCAAGACCTTGGAGTAGTTCTTCATTCTGCTTATTTGATTTTTCAAGATCTTCCTTTAGAGAGAGGATCTTAGCTTCAAGATTTTCATAGTAACTGGATCTATCTTTGAGTTTCTTGATTGTTGTGCTACTTTTATATGCTTCATTTCTTAATGATGTCACTTCATCCTACAACTTTTGACATTGATCTTCATTTTCCTTGTTTCCTTCCTCTATTTGAGCTTTTAGTTTGGTAGCTTCTTCTTTGAAGGCGCACTCCCTTTTGTCCAATAGATCTTGTTGATCTCTAATTTTGTCTGTGAGCCTTTTAAATTCTGCCTCTATCTGATATATTTTTCTCTCATCCATAAGAGAAAATTCAGTTGTTTCACTCTCACTTTCATCATCTTCAAATGGACAGAGAAATGTATCACTAGAGGATAACAAATTCATACCTGATAGTTCTTTTGCTTGTTCATTTTCATCCTGAGGTGATCTTGAATCTGAAGTGTTTCTTCCACATAATCCCTAATCGACTCTCCCATTGTCATAGTTCCTTTGATATGTCTTCTTCTTCTGAGGCACTTTCTTCTTTATCTTCTTTCCCATTGTTCTACGGATCTCCTTCAAGTGATCAAACTTCTACCAAAGGACCTGCTCTGATACCAATTGTTGGAAATAATACTGAGAAGGGGGGGTGAATCAGTATTCGTCAAGTCAATAATCTTTTCTTTTCATACTCAATTTATATACACTACTGCAATGAAGGTAACCTGTGTGTACACGCAATTGTGTTTAAGGAAACAAGCGTATATCTAGCAAACTAATGATTTAGTTAATTCATCATATGTTGATTTTTAATCTATGCGTTAGTGATTTATTAAACATTAAACAGTAACCATGTGCAGTTAATAACAGAATGAACCATCACATGTAAGCAACAGACATGAACACCAAGATTTAAGGTGGAAACCCAATGTGGGTGAAAACCACCTACTGCTGTCGTCTCTGTCTTCTTTTAATAATAAGAAATTCTATTTACAACATTGTACTGGTGCATGCTCATACTAGTACGATGTTGTAAACACATTTTCTTATTATTAAGAGAAGGTAGTAACTTTCTGCAAGCTCATACCTACAGAAGTTTACTACCTTCTCTCATTCTCCAGCTTCTACTGGAAGGGAGATACAACCCCCTAGCTCTTGTACTAGCTGATACGTTTACTAGTATGTAGGAACCGACCTACAGACGGCTACAACCTTCTCTCTTCCTCCAGGGACCATGTATCATAAATTTTAAGTCTGGATGCTCCCGGTACACAACAATACACATGAAGGCCTTGTTTCATCTAATTTTCATACTGGACCCATTATCAACATTGAAGCTCAAAATCAATCACCATTGCACTACAACCATCAAATACATCTGCATTAACCAATCATTGAAACTCAATCATAAATCTCTGAATCACCCAAAACTGAATCACTGAAAGGCCATCATCACTGAAGCAAATCACAATCAATCAATTTGAACATTCAGTATACTATCATCAAACTGCAGTCACCAGAACATAGAGCAGAACCTAGAATTCTACAGCAACAGTCAGATCCACCTGTAACTTCAAATATCATATTACATAATGTATACGCTAGTTAGATGTGTTGAACTAGTGTGTATACATGCTTTTATCAAAGCCAACCAGCATATATGCCTGTAAATATTAATTCATAATTTAGCAGCTATTCCAGACTTCTGTTATAACAAGATCATAACATTTACAGAACAACACATGCACCAGTATTCAGATCTAGATTGTACATGATCAAACCATATAATGATAATTCATTTCAAGCCTTAAGATCTCGATCCATCATTAGATCTTATCACTCATCAACTGCTAAGGTTCATCCTTGGTTCAGACCAAACAAAGCACCATAAGTCAATAACCTGCATACTGGATCTCACACTTCATCAGATATTCAATGCTTTTCCCCTTTGGCCTAATGATCTTCTCCTACTTTTATAGTTTTAGGCCTTTCTCAATACCATGTACCAAAACCACTTAGGACCAATACCTTAGACCAAATACCTAGGGTCAATACCTCGGACCAGATACCTTGGACCAATACCATGGATCAAAATACCATGGACCAAAAACTTAGTTTTCCAAGATAGACACGCTTTTCCTTTTGTGAAAGTGTGTGTGTATGTTATGTGCTCCTTTTGTTCTGTTAACCTGCGTGTATACGCAGCTTGGTCAAGGTGAACCAGCGTATACCTCTCTTTATTCATTCTTTGTAGCCTAAACTATAATTCTTTGCTGTTGTCATGCTGTAGAGTGATATTTCATCCGAGTGAGTTGCCTTTTGAACTGATTCCTTGAAACTGCCCTGCATTTCATCACATCTGGAAATACAACTTTCATGCATTCTGTCACATCTGATATATCTTCTGTAGATTCATCTAGTTACCAATATAAGTGAGTTGTTTTGCTACAAGTGGGTTGCCATCAAGTACAACACATGCATCATAATGCCAACAGATATTTCTAGAAAAATATAAAGATCATGATCTTAAAGAAGAAATCTTTAGAATGAATAAAAAATAAGATGAGGGCCTCGAGGATCTAATAGAGAGGTTCATGTATAATGTTATGGGAGGAAACTACATCATTTAGGATCCGACACACTAAAAACCCTCTTACTTAAAACAATTAGGGATGAGTGGATTGATATTCTTCATCTCATGAGTAGAGGTGATGTATACCAATTATCATTTGAAGAAATTTGTGAAGCATGCAAACACATATCAAGGGGAAGGGAAAGAGTAAGTAAATTAGCATCAATATCGATAGGTCAAGCTAAACTTAGAAGCTTGATAAATTTAGAACATAAATTCTTAGAAATCTAAGTGAACAAGTAGAAATGTTAAGAATACAAAATGAGAAAAAAGGATGTTGATACTTGTGTTGTCCATGCAAAATCACATCATGTTAAATATTTCCCCTCATTACCAAGGTTGAAGGAAGTTTACCAAGAAGACAATGGATCAAGTCAATTTCCAATCCAGCTATGTTATGTAGCTCTAAGAGGACTATGGTAGCCTATTCAAACTAATATAATGCAAGAGCCTAATTCATAATTTCAAGCTTATGCACATCCATCTCAAAATAATTGGAACATATTCTTTCCTTGGCAACCTTAGCCATATCAACCCCAAAACCAATCTTGGCAACAAGGCTGACAAGGAACTTATGGGAGCCATCCACAATATCCTCAATATTTTCCTCAATATCCTCCATACTCAACTCCATGTTATCCCTAACATCCACCTCCACCATAACCACATCCATCTCAAATATCCACTCCCACTCAACTACGTGTACCACCATTTCCAAAACCACACAATGAAGTAGCTCAGCCCACTTACAATGCTGAGGTACAAGACTTCCAAATATCTCTTCTTGATCTCAATGGTATTCATATCAACTCAGGAAGAATATTACAAAAAAATAGATTCTCTTGATGCCATTAAAGGAAAACATGCAAAAAAATAAGATTCAAATGAGAAGACCAAAGAATCATGGGTTGCAGTTGATGAAGAGAAGACATCAAAATCAGAGTTGGAGAAAGCTCCCTCATGGTTACCATAAAATCCTCCATGTATTCAAGAGAAAAATCAGTAAAAAGTTGAAGATTTTAAGTTCATGGTAGAAGAAGACATGAAGAATGATCCAGATAAGTAAGAAAACCAAGGGCATCAAAGTTATATTGAGGTTTGGTTCCAGAAAATCAACAAGATGGAGCATCATTCTCTTGTTCAATTGTGCTTGATACTTTCAAAGTCAAAGCATTTGGTCTCTGAAATTCAGGTACATGTCAAATCATATATTGCAAGCCTACACATCAGTTTATCTGTCATCTTGATGTGCACATGGCTCCATTGGAAGTATTCCTACACTTGAAAATTATTTTATTTTTTCAAGTAGAGTAGGATAGGAAAAGAAGTAAAAAATGAAAAATAAGAGAAAAAATAAAAATCTCGGGTGAAACCCTCATTTGAGGCCCTAGGATTGGCTCATTGATTGAAGACCTCCATGAGGCGGTCAATGGGTTGGAAAAAAAGAAAAATGAGAAAAAAGAAAAGATCCTAGGTGAAAAACTCCTTTGAGGCACCTAGACAGACCTACTAGTTGAAAACCTCATTGATGCAACTAGTACACCTAGAAGAAAAAAGAGTAAAAAATAAAAATATTTGCTCCATGTATCTCTCTCTCATGAATGCAGGTGTTCTCCAACCTCTGCAAGCAACAAAAACAAGTTAGCCACCAAAAGAAAAATTGATCACAAGCCTAGTCAAAAGAGGTCAAATTTTGACTTTCTCCTCCTTTTCTCAAATTCTCCAACAGGACCAAGGTCATGTCAATCCATCACCCTCATCTATTTCAACCATCCACTCATCATTCCCAAGATTTTACCACTCATTTTGCTTGTTGTCCTAAAATACTACAGGAATGCTTTGTTTTACTACAGGAAACATAAATACATAAAGCATAAATTATTTTTGTCATATCTTGAAAACCATGCATCCATTTGCAAAGATTTTTTAAGTGGATATGCATATGGATGATGGTAACATGCTCAAGCGATTTTCGAAAATTCTAGTGCACAGTTTTCGAGAAATTGGCCTCCATCACCTACATCCATATTTGAATTTTCTCGATATTCATGGATCCATTTACAAATTTGTTTCACGGGGAGATGCAAATTGATGATGGTAACATGCCGAAGCAATTTCAGCAAATTCCAATGCACGATTTCCAAGAAATTGACCTCCATCAACTTCAACCATTTTTAATTTTTTTCGTGATTCGTATATCCATTGGCCAATATTTTTTTATGAGGAGGTGCATGAGGATGATGGAAACATGCTAAGAAAATTCTAGGTCAATCCAGTATACCATTTCGGAGATATGGGTTTAAACAAGTTGCTACAGGGTTTCCTATAATACTACAGGATGTTCTAGTTTACTACAGGAAACAAGTTGAAATCTATAGGAAGGTACAGAAGGTGAAATAAAGCGTGGGAAAGGTGTTTAATGGTGAAATAAGGTATAGGGAAGGTGAACATCACCCATGGCCAAACCCAGCACTCCTAGAAGGTCGGGTTTAACTAAGATAGCTTGCTCATGGTAATTGGAAGACAAAGGTTTAGAATCACCAAGCTATGAAGACCTGTGCAAAAGAAAACAAAGGAAAATATCACCTCCAGAGGACCATGGATCGATCATAAACTCAACAACAACATGCATGCCTCTTCAACAACTATCAGGTAGGTACATGTATGGAATATTCTTGACCTCTTCTCTTGAGTATATTATAGTTAGAAATTTATTGTCAATGCATGAGAGATGAGGTTCTATAAGCTAAGGATGGATCAGCGGTCTCGACCACCTTCAACTAGTTAATTTCAGCACACTCCTTCACTTTTGCAATGTGGAAAAGCCAAATTAGTAAGGGTGATGATTTCGAGGAATGGGGAAAACAATTAAAAGAAGAAATTTTTGCAAAGGCCAAGTCACCACAACACTCCAAGCCCTCCATCCACTTCATATCCACTATCTATCCATCATTCATCCATCCCATTTCATAAGAAAAAATTAATATTTTTCAAGAACAAACCCTACTCTCTATCTCACCCTCAACATTTCTTGAAAGAACACATAGAGCACATCCTCTCCATTTTCAAAAAGCTACAATACTCCCTTTGAGCCCTAGAATCATCCTCCAACCCCTATACATAATTTCTTGTCACTCCCATATAGTTAGAAGACCCTCAAAGAGAAGGAATAACTGCAATAGGAAGACAAAATGCTGCTACAATAAGGAAGAAATGAACAAATTGTGCTAAAACCCAAAATGGCATTGCCTAAGAGAGACCTAATCAAAAGAAAGAACTCCAAGGTCATTAGGCAATCATCTAGGCTACAAAATAGAAGAAGAAGGCAACAAAAGGCAAGAAGACATTCACCATAAAAATAGAACTCAAATTGCAGTGATGAAAATAGGTTTTCCAAGAGGTCTCCAATCTCTTTAGAGATTTTTTCAAAGGCCTAAAAGATGTTATAGAAAGGGGAGAAAGACATGGAAGTAAAGTTGAGGGTCTACCTTAAGCTCAAACTATCATTTCTTCTCAAAACATGTTTAAACAGGCTACTACAGGCTGCTACAAGGTTTCATGTAGTTACTACATGAATTACTATAGGATGCCGTAGTTCTCACCTAAAGGCATTTTGAAGGTTTCAGAGCTGTCCAAATGGTGGAAAAAGGTATCAGAAGGGTGGAAAAGGATGTGGAAGACCTTGCCAAACTGAAACATATTCAAGAACCCATCTTAAATAACGGGAAGAAGGTAGGCTAATAGTCTCAAGAAACACTGTAATTTTTTCTATGCACAAACAATTTTGGAAAAATGAGTGAAAATGGAATGAAGGTTTCAAGGGAGAGGATATGAATGAAATGGATCTACAAGCCAACAAAGTTCACTTGCAAAGAGGAAAGTTATGTTTTTTTCTTTTGTTTGAAAGACTATTAAACAATCATGAAAAGAACAACTACATTTTTGTGCTTATCCTTGCAGAAATTACAACCAAGTTTCTAAAGAGAAAGGACTGAGGAATGCACAAGAGAGAGGCCAACAGGGCCATGAATTAGGCACAATGAGGTCACTAAGTTGCTCATAGGATGAGGAACACTTTCAGCAGAGGGGTATGCTGGGCCTTTAATTTAGACATAAATTAAGGCTCAAGCCTCTAAATTAGACATAAATTAAGGCCCATCTGACCATCCTTCAACACATTAAAACTTGCTTTTGCATTAAATAATGTATTTTTAACTTTAAATGCTCATTACGAAGGTTTATGAATAATTGCATATTTTTGCCTCATATTATTTATTTTGTGAAATATTATGAGAATATTGGGGAAATTATGGAGATTTGGAGGAGGAGATAATTTAGGGACTTGCTCCCTACTACAAGAGGATAAATATTAAATAATAAATCAACAAGATATTTTGGAATTATGGCATAGATTGTGGAGCAACAATGATTGAGAAAATCTAAGAATGTATTCCTTGCCATTTAATGTAGATTCCTAGTATTGGGAGCCAGATCCACTAATCAATGGATTTTGGTGGGGAAAGCTTCCCCATTTCATGGGGAATGATTCCTAATCATTTTTTATACGTACCAAGGCAAATTTACCTCTAGGGGTGGAGTTTTTTTAGTCTTCTTGTGGAGAGAACTTGTATTTTTGCAGCTCCACTTTCATTTCTTGCAGGGATGCAATTGTATTAATGAAAATAATGAAGATTGGTGCCATGTTCAGCTTCTAAATCTTGGTTTCCTTCATAGGAATCTAAGTTTCCTTGGGCTTGGATGTCCCAAGAACCTCAGAGCCCTTTTGTATCATTTACTTTTCTTATTTTCACTTCTTATTCACATGCATCTCTTATTCTTGGTTTTTTATTTCTGCATTTAGTATTGATGATTTCCTGTTGTAGGATTCAGTTAAATGGTTGAAGTAAGTTATTTTTTAGGATCACAAGAATCATTTCATCCTTGGAACAAATTCAGAAGGTCATAGTAATCACTGAACTACTTGGATTAGCTTGCTTATTCCCCAATCTAGATTTCTAGAAGTCCCTTGTGGAAAATAACATTAATTTTCTGCTATTTTTTAGAGCATGATAATAAGCTTCAATGGATTTGATTTCACTTCCATTATATCAAAAAAACATTATAGTTAATAACAAAAATTACCCCATTTCATTTGCACTTTATTAGGTTAGGCATTTCATAGATTTACTAGCTCACTAGATCTCGAATTTATAGATTTTAGACTAGCATCTTTCTGCTATATTTTAGCATGGGTTAACAGAGGTATTTTTGAATGATTCCACTTGGAATGGAGACCTAAGACATCCTAGTCAATTAAAAAAAATTTCCCATCTAATTTGGATTTGATTTTCTTGGTCATTCGGTGAATGATAGTTTCTTGTAGTAAATTTGTTGTTTCCTGTAGCACTCTTCCAACGTGTCTATACTTGCCCATATTTTGTCAAAAAGATTGGTTTTGGTTCCTTAGGGTTGAATCATGTCACCTAGTCTCTAAATAAATGATTAGGGAAGACGAAGGACCACTTATTACTCACCTCTTTACTCATGCAAAACATTTCAGTGATTTGGGCTAATGGAAAGATTTATGAAATAGATAATACAATGATAATTGCCACATCCAATGAAGTTTGTTAATGGATATAAACTATTTGAAATTGATATTTAGTTCATGATCTTTACTTTATGCAATTAGATTAGGTTTCTTTCCTTGTATTTTCTTTCTTGCAATAGGTTAAGGTTTCCATTTCGAGCATTTCATTTTCTGCAATTAGTTTAGAATTTGATTTCATTACATGCATTCCATTACATCATGGTAGTGAAGGAAGGACACATTGCATGTTGCACATATAGTATTGATACCTCTTAATTTTGTACGAACCCCAGGTTGATAATTAGAGTTGGTAACCTTGGGAATTGTAGCATTCCTGTTGCAATACCGAGGCTCATCACACATGTTTAGACTTTGATAAATGCATGATCACGCCTTTCTTATATAATCCCAAATAATAGATAGTCAGTGCACACTTTCATTTGACAATCTCCTTCTCACTTTGGTTGTGATTGTACTTCTATTTCAGTGAGTTTTCTCAATTTTCTCTTTTGCACACCTTTTTTTTCACAAGTGTCGCTTGTATGTTCCCAAATGTCATTTTTGCATGCTTTCATGCTTTGAAATGTCGGTTTCATGTTTTCTTACGTTCAAATTGTTGCTTCTAACTATTACCACTCTTTTATGTGTTGCACCTTTGCACATAATTAGAGGTAGATCTAACACACTCTTCTGCATTTGATGATTCTATATATCATAAGAATATGCACTAGACACATTATTAAATCTTAACACATTTTCTGGTCACAATCGAAATTTGTGTCGCATTGTATTCTAAGTGTCACAACGTGGCATTTTAACCATCATACTTAGATATAAGTGTCGCTTTTGATGCCATTTCAAGGTGTGATTGCTGTTCATGAGTCCTATGCATTTTCATGGTATGTATCAACGGAATTCATGTGTGTGATCCATGTTTGAGTCTCATTCATATGAATTTCCCTCTCTCACTCTATTGGTCCCACCTTAACAATTTTGGATCTCTTCTTGGTTCTCCTGCCCAGTGCAAGTTATGAAATTTTCAATCCTTCACTATGTGTTGAGAACTGCCTATTCATAAACCTTATTAATGATATTTCTACCTCCTATACTTGTGTTGTGGTAAAAACACAACCCCCCATTTTTGACTTCTTCACTTCAAATAATGGGGACCCTTTCTATAAAAATTTGGGCTAAGCACCTTTTTGGATTTTTATTTTAGTTGATTGCCCTACGCTTTTGTTAATTTTAGTTTTATTTGGATTCTTGTTTTGATTGTTTTCTTAGAATCGATTTTTTATAAGCTTCCCATTGACGCTTGTTTTGCCTCATTTGGTTAACCGGTTTGAAAATGGCACTCCTTTGAAGTTTCATCATTTATCTAACCTGGGTTAAAAATGCATAAAATGTACAATATTGCATTTTGTAAATAAATTAGTTCAATAATGCATTCATTTTAAATATTAACCCATAGTGAGTTTTTACTAACATTTTTTCATTTTTAGTTATGCAGCCAAACCATTAATTATCAGGATTTTAAGAAATTCACTCCAATTTCCAAATCAAATCCTAATCCCAAAATCAAACATTCAAGTGGTTGTAGTTTATTTTTCATTTATTTTCCAAATGGTTGTAGTTTAGTTAATTTCATAACTAAGTTTCATTAAAATAAAATCAAAACAAAACATTAATTTTATATATTAAATCTCAAAATAATTAAATTAATTATTATATAAAATATAATTAATTTAATTAAATTAAAATTTAATATATAAATTAATATATAAATAAATTAATCGCATCAGGAGTTTGAATCGCATCGGAGGTTTTATTCGAAACACATTTTAAGAACCCCAGATACATACCCCAACCTGATTGTCGATTCCTCGATCATCAAAGCATTCAATGCATCGCATCAGGAGTTTTCATATGTGCAAGTTTATTAAACCCCAATACACTCATGCCGCCGATTGCGAATACAACATGTCGCAGATCACCGAATAACTTAAGTCATTTAAGCAAAGGTTCTTGTATCACATCGGGATTTTGGCTTGACACATTTTAATAAGCGCCCGACACCACTCCTCCTCCAATGCGATAAGTCAATCTTTGACTTCAAGCTCCATTCATTGTTTTAAAATGGTTCATACATTAACATATGGTGTGATAGGGTTAATTTAATATGTTTAAATATATTAACATATGGTGTGATACGTTTAAATTAATATGTTTTAATATATTAACGCATGGTGATATGTTAGTAAATAAGGAGTATAAATAGGGTAAGTAAAGTAGTGTAGGTTAGTTTATATTTTTAATATTAATTTATATATTAATATGTAATATGTAATGTATTATATTATTTAAAATAATATGTAATATATTATATTATTTAAATTAATATGTAGTATTTAATTAATAAATTTTAAATTAATCATATTAATTAATTTATGATATTTAATTAATTTGATTAATTTAGATTTAAGTATCATTTAGAATTAGTTTTTAATTAGATTTAATTTGTTTATAAATAATTAATTAGATATTAGTTAGTTAGATTAATGATTAACAATTAAATTAGAAATTAATTTAGGATTAGATTTTTAATTCAAATGCTGATTTTTAGCCCAGCAACAGAATTTCCAGATTCATGCCAGATTTGACTCATCAAATTTGGAGGCTCATAAATTGAGTTATACTTGGCCAAATGAGGCCCAGGACGGCTCATTGGAAAGAGAAAATCAAGGAGAACATTTTGGAGAAGGTTTCACCAACAGATTTACTCATTTCTTGGGTCAAAAATCAGGGAGAAGATCAGGCTCCGAATTTTGAAAAACAAAATCAATTTTCTGAGTTATTTTCTTCAATTTCATTTATCCAAAGCCTCTTCTAATTGCAGATCCATTGGCCAAAGATATCCTTTGCCAATCAAATCATTCCAAGCATCAATACAGAGCTTACATTTTATTTTCAATTATTTATTTAAATAGAATTTGATTGAGTTTGATTTAATTGCCAGAAATGATATTTTGATTGCATTTTAATTTATTTTGATTTCTTTTGCAGGAAAACAGTGGAAAAGATATGGAGAAAAGGATTTCAAGTAATGAGAATGCTCCAGCAATTGAAGACCAGAATTAGGAGCAAGTAAAATTATATTTGGCAGATTTCTCTTCAACAAACTCTCTTCTCCAAAAATTCCTTCACAAGTATTATAAATAACAGATTGCAGAATGTAAAAGGGGCTGCTCTCCTCTGCAATTTTCGACTTCTGAAAGCACTATTGTAATAGGAATTTAGAGTTGTAGGAGGGAGGAGTGAAAAATCCCAGATTTGGGGATTATTGAGGATTTTCCTTTTGTATATTGAATTATGCATGAAGAACAAAGCTTGCACTATTGTGGCTCTAGTTTTGAAGGCAGAAGTTCAAGCAATGTAAAGGGCTGTTGGAGACCAAGAACAGAGAAATGGAAGCAATAAATTGGTATTTCTAATACTATTGTTTCAAATATCAGTTTTAATTTTATGGTGACAGGAATGTGTCATTTTATTCATGTTTGTGCACTATTGTCAATATGGGTAATTTGTTTCAATCTTGTTATTATGTATCTCTGTTTTTATGGATTAATTTCTCATTTTTGAGTAATTATTTACTCTGAAATCTGTCTTATGAAACCGATTTATCGAATGGTAATGTGTTGTGAACTATTTCCACATGTCATTATTCAATTATTGGATTTACTGATTTGATAATTAATAACATTTTTGTGAACTACTTCCTGAATGTTGTTGGTTTATTATTTCAGTTAAGAGATCTCAATAGGATGTGTTTTGGTAACCATAATATCAGTTAATTGAACTACTTCATTAACTTGATATTCATTATAAGCAAGACATGTTTAAATCCCAATATTTTAATTATCTTGCTTTTCGTTGGGTTAAATCTATATCTGCCTAATTAAGATAGGATTTAGATTAGTTTCTTGTGCTTGCATTATAGAATAAGCTTGCATTTAGAGTAAATTATACATTCTGTTAAGTCCTCTCCTCAAAGAGGCAAAACTTTAGTTGTGGCCTGGCTGAACCCAAATCAGCTTAAGGGTCACTCTCTTGCCTGATCAGCAAGGAGAAGTGATCCAATATCCCTGTCTATTGGTAGTGAAAGACATATCATAAACCAATAGCTATAGGGAGAAGGTAACTGGACCTAGTTTAACCAGTCGGAGCCACCACACCAAATGGAAAAGGAGCTGCTTTTAAGGTCCGGAACGGGTGGTTATCCCCCAATGTTGTTACAGCGATTTTCGAGGCATCAACATTTTTGGCGCTAGAAGGAGGGCTTGATATTTTTGTCTATTGGAGTCTTTTCAATTTTAATATTTTATTTATTGTGATGGCTCCTCTTAAACTTCCAATTTGGAGTTGTATCCATGGACGTGCATCCTCTAATACTCCACCCGAAGTGGTAAGTCTCTTGTCTTAGGTAAAATTCAATGGTAAGAGAAATTCTTCTGCTTTTAACCATGTCTTTCAATTTATTCAAAATGTTTCAAATTACGATTTTCAAGGAATTGATGAAGGCATTTTATGCAGAATTTTTACTCTCAAATTTGCGGCAAAAGCCAGAAGCTAGTGTAGAACTCTTTCAGTTGCCTCAATCCATAGCTGGGATCAATTTGTTACAATTTTCATTTGTAAATTTGACGGCTACGATTATGAACAGGTATGTGAAGAAATTGAATATCTACGAAGGTTTAAAAATGAGTCTGTTAATGATTTTCATATTCGATTTCACTTGAATTGCTTAAGATTTAAAGACGAAGATAAACCTATGGAAGAAGAATCATTAGATTGGTTTGAATATATTTGTTCCCTTCCAACCATTCCCAATCCATATGAAGTTAATTCAAGATTTGTTCCATCCCATTACAATATATATGAAAATCTCGACATGGATGTGCAAATAAATGGTGATGAAGCGGTTTCACAAAGCTTGGAAAATATTTCCATTCAAATGCAAGAAGACAACAACAACAATTTTGGAGAAAAGGCCGCCTTGAAATCTGAAAGCTACTTTGAAGTAAATTCGGAAAATCAAATCGCAAATCAGCAAGTACAAGCAGCAATCAAAGCAAATAAAATGCAAACTGTTGTACAAATTTATGAATTTCTCCATGATGAACAAATGCCGAAATCAGAGCAACAAAGCAGCGTTCTTCAAGAAAGCATATGTACGCAAAGGAATGATCTGCAATCTGAAATTTACAATGAGCATAATGCACAAGAGCTCTCAAACAGAGACAATTTTAAATACATTGTTTCAGGTTCACATTTTTCCCTTTATCCTGATATTTTCAATAATGGTAATATTTTTCCTCCTGGTATTAATGATATTTCAGAAATTAAAGAGGATGATTTAAATGAATTACCATTAAATTTTTATCAAGATAAAGAAATAATAATCGATCATTCTTTTGCCACTAATGAACATGAGATTTTTGTTCCTCCTTCTTGTTTGTATATATTGGATGAGATTAAAGGGAATTCTAGAGAATCTTGTGAGGTCATTTATGATGATTACTCTTATATTGAGGATGTTGATTTCAATTTTTCTCAAGAGAATCTTCGTGATAAAATTCAAATAACATCTTAGGATGAAGAACGCTTCAATTTAGGAATTATCTCAACTAATCCTCATTTTAGAGCAGCAAATTATCTTCATGATTTCACCATTCAAGAAATCATTCCAATTTATGATTCATATGAGGATCAAACTCCCATTCCTATTCATAATCTTAATTCGTTTTCTATTTCACAAGTTGGAATTCGAAATTACCCAAATTCCATAATTTTGGCCATTCCTTGTGAAAATGAAATCATTTCAAAACGATCCCAAATGTGCTGTAACATTAGTTGTACAAATAGTGATTTCATTTTAGTTTTTCTTTCACAGCTATTTTGTTTAAACTTAGATTTATTTTCTGATTTTATTTTGCAAAATCTTCACACTCTTCGCTGGCATATTGAACACCTTACTATCAAACACTCAATTGATGCATTGCCCGATTAGGAAATTCAAGTTTCATATTATAATCATCATCATCGAAAGATATTAATATTCCAATTCACATCAATGCTAATGCTTCATCAAAAGCTTCTATCTTTTCAAAGGCAATGTCAACAAGAGAATGTATTTTTGCAATCTGGCTAGCAATTCAATTCAATTAATAAATTGCCATTTTATTTGAAAGGCTTCCATCCATTTTTCATTGACTCATTTGAAAATTGTTTGGAGATTTTTTCCTTCGAGGAAAATTGTCAATGGTTTAACATTTGTACATAACACTAACAAATTGTTTCAGGTCAAAGAATCTAAATGCTCATCTTCACAATCTGGCCTGTTATCTCTTCCTTTGAATATTTCCCAATTTTTAATAGAAATCCATCCAGATTTCTATGATCCAATTGGTATACAATTAGAAAGGAAATTTCATGAGAGAGAAATTTTAATTAAGTTCCTAACAATAACTGTACATTCTGATTTCATATTTATTTTCCTTAGCTTAGTCAAATCTGTATTTTTATTACTAACATTTGAAATGTACATAAACGTGGGAATAAAAATGAGAGAATGGTTACACTGGAAATATGACTATACCTAGTCATTTTCATGTATATGGTTAGAATAAGAGTAGAATTAATTTAGTTAGCTTGTTTTATGTAGTTAATTTATTTGCAATAGTTCTGTAAATTAAAAAAATAAAACAAAGCAATCAGCCTTCTCATACATGTTCAGTGGAAACATTTTTCCTTATCAGAAAATTTTAATTCTTGCTTTCCTTTTTGAAATTTCTTATAGCGATATCTTTGCTCTGCCTATTTTGAATAATGTCTTGATTAAATTCAATTAAAGTTGCACTTGGTATCGATTGCCTCAAAGCCACTTTTCTTTATTTCGATATTTCCTTCTAAGATTTTCTTTTGAAATTTATATGGTAAGGATTTGAGGATATAAAAGCTTCATGATCCCATTATCCCATGAGATGTATGATTGACTATGATAAGCCTAATTCTAATTTCAATATTAGTGTCTAACCCTGTCACGGCAATCATATGAAGTTCATATATATTCCTCGGAATTTGCCAAAAGCTGATCTTAAGGATGCCCATTTTGCCAAGTGCATACATTTAAATCTGTTTTGATATTTTTCTACAATTAGTGGCTTAATCTCATTCTAATCTTTAGTTTATTATCTGATGTTGTAAAACGCATCATGTTTATTTACTAAAGGCATTATTGAACAGTCACTATAACAATACAGATTTTTCTCAAGATTAATTTGGAATGAGCAGAGGTAATAAATTGTTGTTTCACTTCGAAAGGGAAGCATAGTTTAATATTTATTTTTGATAGATTTTATATTTCCTGAACATGAATAAACAGATTTTGTTTAGGCTGATTGCACACTTAGATTTAGAATAAATAATGAGATGATTTGAAATGAAGGGAAAATTTGATAAATCAAAGGAAGAATTTCAAGGTTCGTAAGGTAAAATTTGCAAACAATTTCCTTCCAGGTACGCATTTGCAAGTTCGTTCTCATCTCTTATTAGTTTTTCTTTTCCTTAGTTTATTTTTGATTCGTGTTCTATTTTATTTACAGGTTTTCATTTCTTTTCAAAAAACTTGAAGTAAGCAGTAAACCCATTTCAAATTTGCAATAGGCTCAGGGAAATTTTATTTGTGATGCATTAGAATTTAAGCATTTTTAATTTTGCTTTTATTCACTTGGAAAATCCAATTAAAATTTCAAGGAATATCATAAGACCATTTGCATCAAAAGATTTCATCAGAAGTAATTTTTAACATTTCGCATACCTCCGATGTATTATCTTACTCATATGCCATATCGCGTTTCGCATATCAGAGCTTTGTAGTTGACATATACTTCCATTATTGTGAATCGCCGATCTCTGATAATCTACTTTACCGATATTGTGATAAATACATAATTCTGGACCCGATATGAAATTCAAATCAAAGTCATAAAATTATCGCGTCCGTTTAATCGCAATAATGGTAAGAGCATAAATTTTAAAGGGCCGATGTCTCGGATCCGATATGTTATCAAATTTTCATCATAAAGTTATCGGGTCCATTTTTTATCGCATGTCGGCGTATCGAGAATGGTTACATCATGTGCTCAAGATTGCCGATTGCGCCGATTGCCGATCACCGATTAGCTACGACATTCATCGCACATCGGCATCGCAGGAATCATATTGTGTGACATCGGGTGCTTAAGATTGCCGATCGCTGATTAGTTATGACATCCATCGCATCGCCGATATCGCAATCGCTTCCTTGCATTTTTATTTATGGCCATATCATTATTTTGAATCTGCGATGCGCGATGTCCAAAGTACAAATCGCAAGATACGATGTGCGATGTGCAATTTGTGACATAACTGTCATCGATCCCTGATTTAATATTTCTTTAATGATACGATCGCTCTATCTCATAGCACAACTTCTCATCGCATATTTTCATATCGATGATTCGCCATTGCAACCTTTGATGCAAGAACTTCCAATGCATGCCTCTAAGCTGTTAACTTAAAGCACGATGAAGAAACATGTTGTGTGGATCATCCGATGAGGCGATGTGTTAAAGCAAGCTTGGGTAACCACTATGGGAAAAAGGCAATTGATGACGAATTTGCAGGATACAAAAATCATTTCAATTTCTCATACATTTTAGTTTTAAATATATAATTCCATAATTAAAAATGGAATTCAAGACCTCTATCTTCATATTTAAATTTTATTATCTTGGATTTGGTCTTGATTCTGGATAATTTATCAAATCATGGAGTTTATATGAAACTTATAATATTTTGAGGAATAGTCATTACTGAAAATTCTCATTCTCATTTCTGATGCATTTGTTTTAATTTTAATTCCCCTGAACACTAAGCATTCTATTTTGACATTTTACTGCTTGCTTTAGTAAAATAAATAATGATTTTGGGTTATAGGATTTTGGTTAGTGTGACTTCTTCATGTTTTTAATGTTAATTAAAATAAGAAGTCAGTTAGTTTGGAGAAATTGATACCTTTCAGGTAAGATTCAAAAGCAATTATCCAATGGTAAGATTCATGTGCCCACTTTCATTAATTCCCATTTCATCACTCTAGTTTCATTTTTTTTGTTTTTAAATTATGCTGATATAAAACTCTGTTTTGTAGCTCTTCACAAAATTTTTCAATCTTCTGCCGAATCATATTTTCAAAGTCCATACTCTTCTCCTGGCTTTATTTCAATAAGCAGCGATAATCTTCATCGAAACAGCTACACCAGGAAGTTTCTGAACCTTTAATCTGTTTCTTTAAGCATTCCTTTTGAGAAAATGATTAAGATGATGCTTGGAAACAAGAAGATTCATATCAGACAGAAAGTATTCATTGTGGCTGAATTTTACAATCACTGTTATCTAAAAGCTTAAAGCATTCACAACTCTGCAAGGTATGTTTTTCTAAATCTCAACATAAGAAGGAATGATTACATGCTTATTTTCTTTTTCTTCATATTGTTGAGGCATTGGTATAAAAATTATTGCTTGAGTTTATCTTGCGAAACATGGATTTTCCTTTCCATTTTTAGAGATTTCTTTGTTTTTATTTTTATTTTTGTTTGCTGATTTCTTTTCTCACTTTAGCATAAGAATTCTTTTCTTTTTGTTTTCAGTTTTGATTTTGGTGACTTTGCCGTGATTTATATGGAAGGCCTTCTTGTTACCTAACTATGGTCAGCATTCATGGAGAAAAAATTGTTAATAGTTACCTATTAGCTTTTTCTTAAATCTCTTAATAGAGTTTAATTTTCTTATTATAAAGGTAAACATATTTAAGGGAGAGATTATCAGTCTAGAAGTTGGCAAAGTATCATAAAATCTGAAAAATTTCTTTTTCATCAAATTGTAATCATTTTGAGACTTCAAAATTTTATTAAGATCTTTCAAAGTTTTATTATCAGTCAAGAAAAGTTATTTTTAACCAAGTAAAGACACTTTACAGCAAAGCACCTTTAACTCTGAAATTGTCATTCTTAACTCTTAAGGAGTCAATGATTCTCCCTGTCTCAAAAAGTCTTATTTTTCTAGAGAATAATCCAGAAATATATTTAAACTTAAAAGATAAGAGGTCTCATCGTCAGCGTGCTTACCATGATCATAGGGGAAAATAGGCTGACATTATCAACACTGCTAAACAAACCAAGGAAATGGCTTATGATTGCAAACAATTATAAGACAACGGGTCTCATCACGAGCCAACTTGTTCAGTCCAATTTTAACCAGTGAATGGCATTGTCAACTATCTGGCTACCATACTAGGACAATGGCTTTAAGATTAAATAAAAAAAAAAAAAAAAAAAAAAAAAAAATATTATATATAAAGGGATTATCCTCTAGATCAATATTTCTTAAAAAGATGGGATTCTGTCATTGGTGATTAAAAGGTAACCCTGTCGAAACTATGGATGTTTGCTGGCAACAGTGGCTCTACCTGTGACAAATGAGTATATTTTGAAAGTTAAGCTGTAAAGTGACCCCTGCTTTATCCCTTCAGCTAATTAATGACTGATATAGAGTTTCGAAATATTTTAATTTATGAGGAATTTTAAAAAAAATTACAGCTAGATGATTCTGGTTTTTATTCACACTAATGAACTAAGTCAAGCATTTCAAGCATAATCCTCTCTTCTTTAAATTATTTTACTTTAATTTTTGGAAAATCTCATTCATATCAAGCAAAGATAACTGGTTCTTCTCCCGTGTGTCTCCATTGTTGTGGTAAAAACACAACCTCCATTTTTGACTTCTTCACTTCAAATAATGGGGACCCTTTCTATAAAAATTTGGGCTAAGCACCATTTTGGATTTTTATTTTAGTTGATTTCCCTACGATTTTGTTAATTTTAGTTTTCTTTGGATTCTTGTTTTGATTGTTTTCTTACAATCGATTTTTTATAAGCTTCCCATTGACGCTTGTTTTGACTCATTTGGTTAACCGGTTTGAAAATGGCACTCTTTTGAAGTCTCATCATTTATCTAACTTGGGTTAAAAATGCATAAAATGTACAATATTGCATTTTGTAAATAAATTAGTTCAATAATGCATTCATTTTAAATATTAACCCATAGTGAGTTTTTACTAACATTTTTTCATTTTTAGTTATGTAACCAAACCATTAATTATCAGGATTTTAAGAAATTCACTCCAATTTCCAAATCAAATCCTAATCCCAAAATCCAAACATTCAAGTGGTTGTAGTTTATTTTTCATTTATTTTCCAAGTGGCTGTAGTTTAGTTAATTTCATAACTTAAGTTTCCATTAAAATAAAATAAAATCAAAAACTTAATTTTATTATATAAATTTCTTCAAAATAATTAAATTATATTATTATCATAAAATATAATTAAATTTTAATTAAATTAAAATTAATATATAAAATAATACTATATTTAAAATAAAATCAATCGCATCAGGAGTTTGAATCGCATCGGAGGTTTTATTCGAAACACATTTTAAGAACCCCCGATACATACCCCAACCTGATTGCCGATTCCCTGATCATCAAAGCATTCAATGTATCGCATCGGGAGTTTTCATATGTGCAAGTTTATTAAACCCCGATACACTCATGCCGCTGATTGCGAATACAACATGTCGCCGATCACCGAATAACTTAAGTCATTTAAGCAAAGGTTCTTGTATCGCATCGGGATTTTGGCTTGACACATTTTAATAAGCCCCCAACACCACTCCTCCTCCGATGCGATAAGTCAATCTTTGACTTCAAACTCCATTCATTGTTTTAAAATGGTTCATACATTAACATATGGTGTGATAGAGTTAATTTAATATGTTTAAATATATTAACATATGGTGTGATATGTTTAAATTAATATGTTTTAATATATTAACGCATGGTGATATGTTAGTAAATAAGGAGTATAAATGGGGTAAGTAAAGTAGTGTAAGTTAGTTTATATTTTTAATATTAATTTATATATTAATATGTAATATGTAATGTATTATATTATTTAAAATAATATGTAGTATTTAATTAATAAATATTAAATTAATATATTAATTAATTTTATGATATTTAATTAATTTGATTAATTTAGATTTAAAATATCATTTAGAATTAGTTTTAATTAGATTTAATTTGTTATAAATAGTTAATTAGATATTAGTTAGTTATATTAATGATTAACGATTAAATTAGAAACTAATTTAAGATTAGATTTTTAATTCAAATTCTGATTTTTAGCCCAACAACAGAATTTCCAGATTCATGCCAGATTTGATCCATCAACTTTGGAAGCTCATAAATTGAGTTATACTTGGCCAAATGAGGCTCAGGACGACTCATTGGAAAGAGAAAATCAAGGAGAAAATTTTGGAGGAGGTTTCACCAACAGATTTACTCATTTTTTGGGTCAAAAATCAGGCAGAAGATCAGACTCCGAATTTTGAAAACAAAATCAATTTTCTGAGTTATTTTCTTCATTTTCATTTGTCTAAAGCTTCTTCTAATTGCAGATCCATTGGTCAATGATATCCTTTGCCAATCAAAATATCTCAGGCCTCAATAGAGAGCTTATATTTTATTTTCAATTATTTATTTAAATAGAAATTGATTGGGTTTAATTTAATTGCCAGAAATGATATTTTGATTGCATTTTAATTTATTTTGATTTCTTTTGCAGGAAAACAGAGGAAGGAATATGGAAAAAAGAATCTCAATCAATGAAAAGGCTCCAACAATTGAAGATCAGAATTTTGAGCAAGTAAAATTGGATTTAGCAAATTTCTCTTCAACAAACTCTTCTCTCAAGAATTCCTTCACAAATATTATAAATAACAGATTGCAGAATGGAATAGAGGCTGCTCTCCTCTGCAATTTTAGACTTCTAAAAGCACTATTGTAATTGAAATTTAGAGTTGTAGGAGGGAGGAGAGAAAATCTCAGATCTTGGGATTATTGAGGATTTTCCCTTTGTATATTGAATTATGCATGAAGGGCAAAGCTTGCACTATTGTGGCTTTAGCTTTGAAAGTAGAAGTTCAAGCAATGTAAAGAGCTGTTGGAGACCAAGGATAGAGAAATGGATGCAATAAATTGGTATTTCTAATACTACTGTTTCAAATATCAGTTTCATTATATGGTAATAGGAATGTCTCATTTTATTCATGTTTGTGCACTATTTTCAATATGGATAATTTGTCTCAATATTGTTATTAGGTATCTCTTTTCTTATGAATTAAAATCTGATTTCTGAGTAACTATTTACTCAGAAATCTGTCTTATAAAACTAATTTATTGAATGGTAATGTGTTGTGAACTATTTCCACATGTCATTATTCAATTATTGGATTTATTGATTTGATAATTAATAACATTTTTGTGAACTACTTCCTGAATGTTGTTGGTTTATTATTTCAGTTAAGAGATCTCAATAGGATGTGTTTTGGTAACCATAATATCAGTTAATTGAACTACTTCATTAACTTGATATTCATTATAAGCAAGACATGTTTAAATCCCAATATTTTAATTATCTTGCTTTTCGTTGGGTTAAATCTATATCTGCCTAATTAAGATAGGATTTAGATTAGTTTCTTGTGCTTGCATTATAGAATAAGCTTGCATTTAGAGTAAATTATACATTCTGTTAAGTCCTCTCCTCAAAGAGGCAAAACTTTAGTTGTGGCCTGGCTGAACCCAAATCAGCTTAAGGGTCACTCTCTTGCCTGATCAGCAAGGAGAAGTGATCCAATATCCCTGTCTATTGGTAGTGAAAGACATATCATAAACCAATAGCTATAGGGAGAAGGTAACTGGACCTAGTTTAACCAGTCGGAGCCACCACACCAAATGGAAAAGGAGCTGCTTTTAAGGTCCGGAACGGGTGGTTATCCCCCAATGTTGTTACAGCGATTTTCGAGGCATCAACATTTTTGGCGCTAGAAGGAGGGCTTGATATTTTTGTCTATTGGAGTCTTTTCAATTTTAATATTTTATTTATTGTGATGGCTCCTCTTAAACTTCCAATTTGGAGTTGTATCCATGGACGTGCATCCTCTAATACTCCACCCGAAGTGGTAAGTCTCTTGTCTTAGGTAAAATTCAATGGTAAGAGAAATTCTTCTGCTTTTAACCATGTCTTTCAATTTATTCAAAATGTTTCAAATTACGATTTTCAAGGAATTGATGAAGGCATTTTATGCAGAATTTTTACTCTCAAATTTGCGGCAAAAGCCAGAAGCTAGTGTAGAACTCTTTCAGTTGCCTCAATCCATAGCTGGGATCAATTTGTTACAATTTTCATTTGTAAATTTGACGGCTACGATTATGAACAGGTATGTGAAGAAATTGAATATCTACGAAGGTTTAAAAATGAGTCTGTTAATGATTTTCATATTCGATTTCACTTGAATTGCTTAAGATTTAAAGACGAAGATAAACCTATGGAAGAAGAATCATTAGATTGGTTTGAATATATTTGTTCCCTTCCAACCATTCCCAATCCATATGAAGTTAATTCAAGATTTGTTCCATCCCATTACAATATATATGAAAATCTCGACATGGATGTGCAAATAAATGGTGATGAAGCGGTTTCACAAAGCTTGGAAAATATTTCCATTCAAATGCAAGAAGACAACAACAACAATTTTGGAGAAAAGGCCGCCTTGAAATCTGAAAGCTACTTTGAAGTAAATTCGGAAAATCAAATCGCAAATCAGCAAGTACAAGCAGCAATCAAAGCAAATAAAATGCAAACTGTTGTACAAATTTATGAATTTCTCCATGATGAACAAATGCCGAAATCAGAGCAACAAAGCAGCGTTCTTCAAGAAAGCATATGTACGCAAAGGAATGATCTGCAATCTGAAATTTACAATGAGCATAATGCACAAGAGCTCTCAAACAGAGACAATTTTAAATACATTGTTTCAGGTTCACATTTTTCCCTTTATCCTGATATTTTCAATAATGGTAATATTTTTCCTCCTGGTATTAATGATATTTCAGAAATTAAAGAGGATGATTTAAATGAATTACCATTAAATTTTTATCAAGATAAAGAAATAATAATCGATCATTCTTTTGCCACTAATGAACATGAGATTTTTGTTCCTCCTTCTTGTTTGTATATATTGGATGAGATTGAAGGGAATTCTAGAGAATCTTGTGAGGTCATTTATGATGATTACTCTGATATTGAGGATGTTGATTTCAATTTTTCTCAAGAGAATCCTCATGATAAAATTCAAATAACATCTGAGAATGAAGAAAGCTTCAATTTAGGAATTATCTCAACTAATCCTCATTTTAGAGTAGCTAATTATCTTCATAATTTCACCATTCAAGAAAACATTCCAATTTATGATTCATATGAGGATCAAACTCCCATTCCTATTCATAATCTTAATTCGTTTTCTATTTCACAAGTTGGAATTCGAAATTACCCAAATTCCATAATTTTGGCCATTCCTTGTGAAAATGAAATCATTTCAAAACAATCCCAAATGTGCTATAACATTAGTTGTAAAAATAGTGATTTCATTTTAGTTTTTCTTTCACAGCTATTTTATTTGAATTTAGATTTATTTTCTGATTTTATTTTGCAAAATTTTCACACTTTTCGCTGGCATATTGAGCACCTTACTATCAAACGCTCAATTGATGCATTGCCCGATTGGGAAATTGAAGTTTCATATTATAATCATGAGCATCAAAAGATATTAATATTCCAATTTATATCAATGCTAATGTTTCATCAAAAGCTTCTATCTTTTCAAAGGAAATGTCAACAAGAGAATGTATTTTTGCAATCTGGCCAGCAATTCAATTCAATTAATAAATTGCCATTTTATTTGAAAGGCTTCCATCCATTTTTCATTGACTCATTTGAAAATTGTTTGGAAATTTTTCCTTCAAGAAAAATTGTCAATGATTTAACATTTGTACATAACACTAACAAATTTTTTCAGGTCAAAGAATCTAAATGCTCATCTTCACAATCTGGCCTGTTATCTCTTCCTTTAAATATTTCCCAATTTTTAATAGAAATCCATCCAGATTTCTATGATCCAATTGGTATTCAATTAGAAAGGAAATTTCATGAGAGAGAAATTTTAATTAAGTTCCTAACAATAACTGTACATTCTGATTTCATATTTATTTTCCTTAGTTTAGTCAAATCTGTATTTTTATTACTAACATTTGAATTGTACATAAACGCGGGAATTAAAATGAGAAAATGGCTACACTGGAAATATGACTATACCTAGTCATTCTCATGCATATGGTTAGAATA
>APFE030313062.1:0-113591 GCA_000404065.3 Pinus taeda
GTCTCTAGGTCATCTTCCTGGATAATGAGCTGAAGTCGACAGGAAGTGATCTTGATCGAAGGTGGGCCATAATGTTTCCCACATCATCGACACGAGACATAGAGGGACAACATGTTTCGTGTGAGATATCGGAGGGAGGTTAAGTACTCTGCAGAGGTCAACTTCTCTTGAACATATCGGCGGCACAACAGCGGATTTGGCAGTATTTGATGTCAAATGATCAGGGTCATAACGACAAGACGATGAGCAGATGAATGGTCAAACAGGATAACCCAAAGCCACGGAGGCAAGTGTGAAACAAGATGAGATGTCCCCACCCAGACACGAATGCAGACAAGTGCCATGTTCAAGAGCAACATACTGCCGATGACGATGATTATGATTCCTTTATTCCCCCACCATTTCTGGCAAGCACCCCGGTTATTTTTGGATAGCAAGCTTGACGAGGATAGCATATGCTTGAAAGGTGTCATTACGACGAAACCCGATGTCATTAAAGTTTTAACGAGTCTGACAAAGGAAAAACTCGGCGTCTTTTCATGTTTAGAGAGTTTGAAAAGACAGCAAAAAGAAAACTCCAGGGGTGTCCTTTTTCGTAAAGTTGTGTCTCTCGAGCCCGAAAAAGTATAAAACCATGCTCGAAAGAACTACCCGATCATTTACGACCGAGGAGTACTTTTCATAGGTAGTGATTTCGATCTAAAAAAGTAAAAAAGCGATTGAAATCACGTCGCTTCGTGACCGTTAACGAACCGGAAACGACAAAGGTCCGATAATCTTATCATTTTTAAATGGTCGGAAAAAGGTTTAAAGATGACCGCCTCTCATTTCCATTTAACGAGTCGAGAGGAATAACTCGGCAATCTTTTCATCTTTAAACGGTCAGAAAAGAGCTGAAAGAAGACGTCCATTTCTATTCTCTTTAACGAGTCAAAAAGGAAAACGACTCGGCAATCTTTCCATATTTTATGAGTCAGAAAAGAGCTTAAAGGTGACTCGTCTGTGGGTTCATTTTTACACAAGCTTGAACCATGGAGAATGTTGGTACCATTCTATGACCCCTTTTTCCCTCGCAAAACATGACAATTACCTACCTCTTTTCATCATTTATCCCTCAGATGCCTTGGAAATTGATTAATTAATAGTCTTATAGTTATTGAATTGTATTTAAATTGATTTAAGGGTTTTGTGTTAATAAATTAGGAGTTTTTGGGCAAAATGACTACAAGAAGTCCCAACATCCTGTAAATGGCTTATTGTTTGACATGTGGCATGACAGCTAGGCCAGAGCGAAGGGTATGGGTGAAAAGCGGAATGTCCAAGCATGGACGAGCACCTATCCTGCAGCGGAATCAACCCTCCTACATGCACGGTCAACGACTGGTGAACTATGGCATGTTGGCGACAAAGGCAGCAACAGCACACAGTCACAGTCCAAATCGATTTTTAGTTGTTTCCTTTTTTTTTATATATGTGTCAACTAGGATAGAAACATTTTGTGTTTTGGTAAAAGCGGCAACAGCCGCTCATGAATGTACATCCATTTTCAAGGGATGTGAACCATATGTAAATATAAGTCTGAACCCGGTTGTATGTTCGGTTACATTTTTACTTGTTGCTTCATGAATAGAGCTTCGACTTAATACAAATAGACTTGCATTATAATCACAGTGCGTTGTTTTGATTTGGTGATCGTGGTATAACAAGCTCAGTATACCAAGAACGCGGACGGGCCCTGCGTACATGGTATACTGTTGTCATTTTAATTGCGTTTACAGTGTCATTTTAATTGCGTTTACAGTCAGAGTATTTTATTGGTATTTGATATTGATATATATGCGCAGTGATTAAATCGATGTTTATATTTATGTATTTATGAATGCGTTGTTTATATGTTTATGCATGCGCTTGAATAGACTATCATTTGGATCGTGAAACATATCCTGTAAGGGATTCGATCCAGGGTTACCTTGTAAAGCACTGTCATGAACTTATTTTTATGATTTCCTCTTGCATGATTGTAATGAATGTTCGTGAATGTTGAGTAGCACTGAACAGAGGTTTTATGTTTGATGTCTCTGTAAGGAGACCAAAATCTTTAATTACAGTGATACACAGCGTTTTATGAATTGAATCTTAGTTGATAGTGATACATAGGGTGATTTAGTTTGATATTGAATCGAATCATAGCATTGTAATTAGGGAGATTAGGCTTAGATTAGATCCTTTATGTCTATATCTTTTAGGCACGCGCCTCTAAGTCTACGCACCCTGGTCGATAATAAATATAGCCCAGTCTAGCACCCTAGATAGGACACTACATTTTGGCGCCGTTGCCGGGGAGGCGTACTTAAATGATTTAAAATAAAAAAAATTCAATAGGCAAAAATAAACAAAAACACAGTTAAAATCATGTTCCTTTATGCCTAGGTTTAGAGATAGTCAGGGTAGATTCATAAAAACCCCCACCATTCAAAAACTAACCCATCATCATTAGGAGTAGACTCTGTAAAGAATTCAACACCAGCTGAGGAGAACATTATTCAAGCATTAGAGGATAAACAAAAATCAGTGCAGAGACTTACTCTCATTGAAAGGCAAACTTTATTAACACATAAATCGCAGAAGAGGGACTTTCCTAGGTCTTCCACACAAGGAGAAAGTAGCACAGTGACTGAACACTCTTTCCTTAATCGCCTCTTTGAAACAAGTGACTCTGATACAGAGAAATCTATTAAGATGGCTGAGGAAGGAGATGGATCAGTGCCACATCAAGGACATAGAGATGAGGAAGAGTCAACTTTTCCTTTTCCTATACATGAACCACAGGAAGATGATGAGATCAAAATGAAAAACATACCCCCATCAGTGCTACCTAACTTTTATGGTATGGCTTCAGAAGATCTGGACTCATTCTTGTTCGAGTTTGACATTGTATGTCGGACATATGGCTATACTGATGATGCCCATAGGCTCAGACTTTTTCCAGCGACACTAAAGGCATCAGCCTTAAGATGGTTCATGAGGCTTGGTGAGCATACTATCACTGATTGGGATGGTATGAGAAGAGTATTTCTAAGGAAATATCAACCCTACTGCAGATCCAAAGAATCTAAAGATGACATCTTTAGAATGAGCCAACAAGAGGATGAAACCTTAGAGGAATACTTAGAACGGTTTGTCTACAACTTACAAAAATCTAAACACCGAACTATGCCTCTTGATCTGATCCGCACAATATTCCTGAAAGGTATCCGAGAGGAATACATGGATGACCTTAACTTGATGGGTAAAGGTGACATTTCCGTTTTACCCTTTGAAGAAATCGCTGATCTATGCAAAAAGTATTCAAGGAGTAAAGCTAAAATGGGAAAAAGAACCCTGTCATCCAAGGTCACAAAGTCCGCTTCAGCAAGTGTCACAAGGGCTGAGATAGGGAATCTGTTAGAAGAATTTAAGACAGATTTGTTAAGCACAATAGGGAACCAAATTGACACTCTAAAAGCTAAAAAGAAACAAGAATCTGAAGATCAGGTAATGGCTATTTTCTGCCCCAAGTGCCGGAAGAAACATGCATTAAAGGACTGTCCACTAGAAAACATTCAAGTTTGTGCTTTCTGTACTGAACATCATGATATATTTAACTGTCCTAAAGTTAAGGTTTTGCAGAACTGTAACATGGCAGCCAATGCAGAGATGGAAAACATGTATTACATGGGCGCAAAAAGACCATGGCAGCCAAGGCTAGCACCTCAAGGTATGTTCCCAAATCAAAATTTGCAATTTCCTGTAAATGATCAAATGTATGCACAGAATTCATGGAATGTACCCATGCCATGGCAGCATCAAAACAACCCACAGCAACAATGGAGGCCATGTCAACAGTACTCTCAATCTTATCATACATATCCTCAACCATCCCCACCATATTCACAACCATATCAACAATACCATCAGCCATACCCATCACATTCTCAACCATATCAGCAGTATCCTCAGCAAGTTGTTTATCCACCTCAACCGACTCAACAAGCACTGCCTGCTCCTCCACCAATAAATCCACCACAACTACAATTTCCAGCTAACTCACAACCTTCCAAACCCACACAAATTCCTGCTCAAACTGTCCCAAATCCGAATAATAGAGCAGAGAGGCTAGCCTACAATGTAGAAGAGGGAACTTCATATTCCACAGTACCCTTGCAAAACATAAACTTGAGGTCTGGCAAGGTACTCCAGAAAGATTCTCCAATAACAGATAGGCGAGAAGAAAACATAGAAAATGAAAATGAAATGACAAATCAAAAGAAATCAAATGATGATATCAGAGATAAGCAAATGCAACCATTGCATCCACCTTTTCCAGACCGATTGGTCCAAATCAAACCTCCATTGTCTATACCGCAGTTTGATGTCTTAGATGAGCTTAAAAATGTCTACATAAAAATTCTGCTACTGCAAGCTATAAAAGACATTCCTATCTACACCAAAGCCATCAAAGACATGTGCCTCAAGAAGCCTTCGAGGAAAAGGATTGATCCTCAAACCATTCATGTCATAGGACATTTAGCAGGCCTTATGACCAATACCATCTCCATAGAGAAGTATGTTGATCCTGGCATTCCCAAAGTAACCACCATCATTAACAACATACAAATTCCAAACACTTTGATAGATCTTGGGGCCGCCATTAATGTCATGACTCTTGAAACCATGAGAACAATCCAGCTTACAAATTTGCAACATACAACAATTGTTCTTGAACTAGCTGATAGGTCTAAAGTGATTCCTGAAGGGATTTTGGAAGACATAATTGTCTCACTGGACTCTTGGGAGTAACCGGTGGACTTTTTAGTCCTCCAACCCAAATCCAATTTAGGAGGGCACCCTATCATTCTTGGTAGACCATGGTTAGCGACTGTTGATGCATTTATAGGATGTCGATCTGGCAACATGATCATCTTGAGAGGGACTGAAAGAAAACAACTCACCCTCTACCCATCGGCACAATCACCAGCAGTAACACATAACTTGTGGCTTGATGATAAATTCAATGATAAAGAAGAAGTACAATATGTTTTTAGCATTGACCAAATCTATGATTTCCAAGAGCAAAACAATAATGATTTGGTAGAACTATTCCTTTCTCAACCATATATTTCCGAAAATTTGAGACATGACCAATATCATGCTGCAGATGTACTTTTAGCCCAAACTTTTCAGGAAACATGCACCATTCAATCTTTGCAAACCACATTTCACGACATCTTTCCAGTTCAATCCATCACCAACACACAGAGTCAGGTTATAGAGATCATTCCAGGGAAAACTCTGAACATAGGCAATCATCTAGACTCATCTCAACAAGAGAAATTAATCCAACTCTTGAGAAAATACCAGAAAGCCTTTGCTTGGGACTATACCGATATGCATGGCATTCATCCTGACGCCTGCACTCACCACATTTACATAGATAATACTATCAAACCAGTGAGGCAACCACAGAGAAGAATGAACCCCATGCTCCAAGATATTGTCAGAGAAGAGTTGCAAAAACTACTGAGAGTTAATTTCATATATCATATTTCTGACAGTCAGTGGGTATCCCCATTGGTTGTAGTGCCCAAGAAAAATGGTAAGTGGTGCATTTGTGTTGATTACCGACAACTGAACAAAGCCACGCTCAAAGATTATTTTCCACTGCCATTTATTGACCAAGTGTTAGACACCCTAGCTGGGAAATCATCATTTTCTTTTCTTGATGGTTTCAGTGGCTACAACCAGATCAGGATAGCCTCAGAAGACCAGGACAAAACCACATTCACCTGTCCTTGGGGCACTTATGCTTACAATGTTTTCCCGTTTGGACTTTGCAATGCTCTAGCTACATTTCAGAGAGCTGTATTAGCTATTTTGATTTAATTCATGATTATGTTGAAGTTTACATGGATGATTTTTCAGTATACGACAATTCATTTGAACATGCATTAGAAAACCTTGAGAGAGTTTTGAAAAGATGTATTGAAACTAACCTGTCCCTCAGCAATGAGAAGTTTTTTATGATGTTGAACGAAGGGATAGTGTTAGGCACCTATATTTCTTCTCAAGGGATCAAGGTTGACCCAACAAAGATCCAGATCATTGTCGATTTGCCAATACCACAGAATCAAAGAGAGGTAAGAAGTTTCCTTGGGTATGTAAGCTATTACATAAGGTTTATTGAACATTTTAGTAAGATAGATTTACCTTTGTTTAAATTTCTATCAAAAGATGTACTTTTCAATTGGAATGAGAACTGCCAACAAGCATTCGAACTACTCAAAAAGAAGTTATCAACCGCACCAGTCTTGAGAGGGCCTAATTGGAGCCTACCATTTCATATCTTTACAGATGCATCTGACACTGCAGTGGGTGCATCATTAGGCCAAAAAGAGGAATATTGTACTTATGCCATTTACTTCATTAGCAAAAATCTTACACCTGCAGAGTTAAACTACACAGTCACAGAGAAGGAAACACTTGCTATCATATATGCTGTGAACAAATTCCGACATTACATAATTGGTTATGAAGTCTTTGTACATACTCACCATTCTGCCATTAAACATTTAATGAATAAGCCAATAACTAGTGGCAGAGTTACCAGATGGTTACTATTGTTACAGGAATTCAACATCACAGTGTTAGATAGACCAGGTAAAGAGAACTAGGTGGCAGACTTTCTCTCTAGACTGCAAAACCAAGGTGAGGTTGTTCCAGTTGAAGATTCTTTCCCAGATGAAAATTTATTTGCAATTTCCATAGTAAATCCTTGGTATGATGATTTGGCCAATTATTTGTCTACAGGAAGGACACCTCCACACTTTACTGCAAAGGAAAAGAAGAGACTAGTCAAACAAATTGCTAGATATTCATGGCTCAATGGCACCCTATTTTACACTGGTTATGACATGATCATTAGAAGATGTGTAAGAAATGATGAGGTAATTGATATTTTAAAATCTTGCCATGATGAACCATGTGGTGGGCATTTTGCAGCTAAGCGAACAGCGTTCAAAGTTCTTACTCTTGGATACTACTGGCCATCCATTTTCAAGGATGCCAAGAAGTATGTAAAGAGTTGTGACAGCTGCCAAAGAATGGGCAGGCCAACAGCTACAGACGAGATGCCTCTTTAGCCCCAAGTTCACCTAGAGCCATTTGAAAAATGGGCTCTAGACTTCATAGGACCAATTAACCCAACCTCCAACGGTAAGAAGTACATCTTAGTATGTACTGATTATGTCACAAAGTGGGCTGAAGCAAAAGCACTGGTAAGAGCCACTGAACATACAATTGTCAATTTCCTTTTTGAAGAGATTTTTGTCAGATATGGAGTGACAAGGGAGATAGTGACTGATCAAGGTACCCAATTCACCTCAAAGTTAGTAAAGGACATCACAGACAAATACCAAATCAAGCATAGGAAAAGAACACCTTACCATCCACAGGCCAATGGGCAGGTGGAATCTACAAACAAAACTTTGGAAGGTATCATTACTAAAATTGTTGCAATGAACAGGAAGAATTGGGAAGAGAAGCTCAAAGATGCACTCTGGGCTTACAGAATCACATGGAAGGATACTACGGGATTTACACCATACCAGTTGGTGTACGGCAAAGAGGTAATGCTTCCTATTGAATTTCAAATACATACTTTTAAATTGGCTGCAGATTTGCAAATTGACTTGGATCAAGCACAAAAAGAAAGAATTCAGCAGTTAAACCAGCTGGATGAAATGAGGCAGCAAGCAGAGGAAACCACCATCCTCATGCAAAAGCAAAGGAAGCAGTGGCATGATGCACATATCAAGAAGAAGCAGTTCAAGGAAGGTGACTGGGCTTTACTTTTTGACTCTAAGTTCAAAGATCATAAAGCCAAGTTTACCACCCATTGGATGGGCCCCTACCAAATTGTTCAGGCATATGACAATGGTTCAGTGAAGCTCACAACTATTGATGGAGAAGGTCATTCCTTTACTGTCAATGGTCATCGCCTGAAACTATACACTAAGCCCACCAACAAGCAAGATTTTCTCCAAACAATATCTCAACGAGAGGTTGAGATACTGCAACCCTCAGCTGCAGTATCCCTGCCTTAGTTTATTTTCTTTCAATTTCGAAAAAAAAAAATAATAATAATAATAATAATAATAATAATAATAAATGGGTTAGATGTGAAAACCAGTCTCTGGCACACTCTAACCCCGAATTCCTACTTGAAAACCAATTCGTTGGTGGGTAAGAATTCTCTTTCTTTTGTTCACTGTTTAATTTCTCAGCTGAATAATGACTTGAGGACAAGTCAAAATTTTTTTGGGGGAGAGAAGCGTCAGTATTCTTATCTCTCCAATGTAATTTTCTTTTTTTTTAAGATTTCTCATCTCTTCATTGTAAATTTCCCAAGAAGTTTGTTCCAACATTCCAGACTTCAATAAATAAGCTGTCTTGTCATTGTTTTATCTCAGAGGGACCTGGTTATAAATACTATGCAGGGGGACCTGTTCTGTCCAAGAAGACCATGCTACCAACACCAGCAGTAATGGGACCTGTTTAGACACACAGAAAGGGACCTGTTAAGAGATTGATGTTTCAAGATTACTTCAATACAGCTTCAGCAAGTTTCTACAAAGGCAGGTTGCTGAGCACCAAGACTCCATCAAGCACCCAAGCTCAACAGCACCTGTATGCACATAAAGAATTGCATGAACATATTCAGTATTTCAGAGGGACCTGTTGCATTCAAACCTACCTCAGGGGACCTGTTATGAACAACAAATAAAGTCAAACAACAGTCAAGAGGCTAGCTCTACTCAGCATGCCAATGCAACAGCAGTCAAACAAAAGTGTAATACGCTCCTTGTTCTTAACATTTAATTTCTTGGATTAATTTTTAATGTTAATTCTAATAACTATGACTGTTATGATTGATTTCAAGGGCACATTTTTCATTATCCCTTATCTCCCTAATTCTTCCCTACTTCAACCTACTTCCTACTTCTAAAATCCATGAACCATTCATTTCAACGTTTTCTACGCATCCTACAGCCATCTACAGCCATACCAACCTCCTAAATCCATACCTCCGTTTGGTCGAGTACCAACAGGACACGTGGTGGTTTTTTTAAAAAAGAGAAATTATATAAGGGTAAGAAACAGGAGGCCTATTCATTATTTTGCATGCGGCCGAATGATGATTTCACCACCCGACGCACCTAGGTGATTCAGGGGACTCCATCATCAGTGTGGTATATACGCTCCCAACGCTCCCATAATAGCATTTGTGCAAGCGACATCATTATTCCTCTGTTTTCAAAAATGAACACACTCTGAGGAGAAGGAAGTTGGTCATTTCACTCATTTTTCAGGATTGCTTACGTTGGCGCATAATCCCGTGGCTTCCATAGTAAGGACCGAAGGCAGTGAGCGCCATCCAGTTTCGACTCCCACCAAGTTACACAACAGTCGACCCAGCATTACATTGGACACTAAGGGAGCGATGCTATCAGGTAATAAATCAAAACCTCCTTGTTAAATTTGCAAGTTAAGAGCTCGACCCTCTGTCAAGATGACAAATAGGGTCGAGCCAAGTGTGTTCGATAGCTCCCAATACCATGAAGAATGCATTTCGATTCTTAGAGAAATACAGTGGTTGCCCTTTTTGGAGAAATTCCATGGAAGCAATGAAGAGGTTGCTAAGCAATTCGCCTTCACATTTAATGGGGAGAAAGCCTTGATAGGCAATTTCTCATTCAGGGTTTCAGAAGACACCATCGCCCAAGCGATAGGGATTAGCCCAGAAGGGGAAAAGTATTTTAAGACCAAGCAATTCAAAGAGAAATCGTGGACCCAATTCATGTCTAGGTCTCGAGTCTCAGCGGTCAACTGGAAGAAAGGCGTCCCAAGAAGTTGGTTGGTGCATCCTTGGGATGAAATGGTTTACATACTTCAAAAATTTGTAACCTGTGAAGGCCGCTACAATATTGTTTATTTATACCATATCAAGTTGTTGCTACACTTGAAAAGGCAATGTGTCATCAGTTTACCATATTTCCTATTGCAGAGCCTAACCAAGATGTCAAAGACCATCCAGAAGCAGAAAGGAAACGAAGGCAAGAGCTTATATCACTTTGGTCTAGTCAAAATTCTTATTAAGCATGAAATGCAAAGAAGAGGGAAAACGTGGAAGGAGTTCTTAGCTGCCAACCAAATCAGGGATGAGGAAGACAAAGAAGAATCGCAAGAAAACTTGGGATTTATGAAGGACATTGATGAGGAGATCCCAGCATCATCCAAAGCAAACAAGATACCTCCACCTGTGAGCAACATAAGAACTAGACAAATGAGAAAGGAGGATGCTAAGAAGGCAGAACAAGATAAATTTTTCACCACTTACTCAAGGAGAACAAGAAGGACACCAAAAGATCAGTTGCAAGAGGACCAACCCGAATCCAATGCACCTATACAAATGGATATTTAGAGCAGTGACCATTCGCCACCAGGGCCAGGAGCTGATGTAGATGTTGAAAGCCATTCACGCCTAGGACCAGGAGCTAATATAGAGGTCAAAAGTAATAACAAACAAGAAAGAGGGTCACCACCTCCCAATAAGAAGCAGAAGAAATTGGAGAAACAAATTGAAAAATTAAAGGAAGAGCTCATGGAGGCTAACGTGCTGGAGAAAGTTATTAAGAAAGAAAATGAAATGCTCCGAGCGCAGAGTAAAGAAATTCAAAAGAAAAATGAAAAGTTAAAGGAGCGAGTCAATGAGCTAGAAGCTGAGCAAACATATATTTTCAAGTGGGCCACCAAGTGGTACAATCAAAAGAAGACCCTCAAGGAAAAATACAAAAGACTAAAGCAAGAGCTCCATGACCAGAAAGATGCCCAGGTGAAAAAGAATGTAGACACATTGCTCAAGGCAGCAGAGGCATAGGCAGGGACCGAGTTCAAAGGAAGCACTTCAGGGTTAGCATGAGGACATGCTAATTCAGATCCCTTGGAAATTGATTAATTAATAGTCTTATAGTTATTAAATTGCATTTAAATTGATTTAAGGGTTTTGTGTTAATGAATTAGGAGTTTTTGGGCAAAATGACTACAGGAAGTTCCAACATCCTGTAAATGGCTTATTGTTTGAATGTGGCAGACGCCAGGCCAGAGCGAGGGTATGATGAAAAGCGGAATGTCGCAAGATGGACGAGCACCTATCCCGCAGGGAATCAACCCTCCTACAGCGCGTCAACGACTGGTCAACTATGGCATGTTGGTGACAAAGGCAGCAACAGCACACAGTCCAAATCAATTTTAGTTTGTTTCCCTTTTTTTTATGTCAGCTAGGATAGAAACATTTTCAAAATCGTGTTTTGGCAAAAGCGGCAACAACCGCTCATGAATGTACATCCATTTTCAAGGGATGTAAAACCATATGTAAATATAAGTTCTGAACCGGTTGTATGTGTTGAAAAGTGTGCAACAAGAAATGCTTGTTGAGAATGCAACAAGATGATGGAGCTTAGTGGAAAGGAGTCGCCTTCATTAAGTGGTCCCGCAGGCTATTTTTGGCGCAAGTCTATTTTTAGACTATGTCTATTTTTAGACATATGGATCATGTCTATGGATTGCAGGTTGTTGTTAATGGATGATTGGTCAAATTGGGAAAAATAGATGGACTTCTATTTTTAGATCACAGCCGAGTGACTGCTTAGTCTAAATATAGAACAGTCAAATATTATTAGCTCATAATAATATTTAGACTATAAACTTTGTCTTATTCTCTTGGAGCACTTCAGGATGAGCTACGGATGTGGTACATGGAGATCCCAGAAGGAATACGTGGTTACCTATGGGATGACTAATATTTGCATGCAGGACTTCAGTTAGAACTCAAGTGAGTTGAGTTTAGTGGACTGGAGGTGCAGTTGATGGAGTTGTGTTCAGTTTAGCTTTGTTAAACTGGTTGTATTTAGTCTAACTGGCAAATAGGCTCGAGATGAGTTGGGTGAATTAGTTATTAATTAATTCACAAGTTATTAACTCATAATTCAACTATAGAATACATCAGTTAACTCAGTTGCATGTCAGTGCATGTTCAATTCAGCAGGGACAGGTGTTAGAGAATCAGATTGCTATCAGTTGTGACTATAGTTGTTCACCAGATCTTGCAAAATCACAGGGATTGAGTATTGCCAATGAGGATTGTGTGGTATATCCAAGGGAAATACGAATTTGGATCATTCATTTTCATCAGTATTCTCTTGCAGGATTGCGCAGTGGAGGCAGGCAAGCAACAGGGGAGATTGGGAGATCAGATCTGAGTTGTATTGTGTGTAACAGAGGTGGAGATACTTGTGAGAAGTATTATGCTGTGTAATGTTACATGACTCAATCATTAATATACAGATAGTTGGGGGTTTTAGCGAGATGCTTTCCCCGGGATACATACTGTGTTAATGTGTGAATGCTCTTGATGTTTTATTGTTATTGATGCTGCTATATTGATGATCAACGTAGAGGAGCTTATGTATTGTGTATGTTTTCTGCAATAGTACGTGATCAGGATAATCTCTGTTGAATATGTGTTAAATTATTCAAAATTTCTACACATTAAGTAGTAAGACATTCTCTTTTTCCAAAATCCAAAATTAGTACCATCGAACAAGGGAAGCCTTCCTGTCATTTCTTGATTCTTCATTGTAACTAAGAATCCTTCTTCCATCTATTAGGCTGATTGTGAAGAAGATGGCTCTCATACCAATTGTTAGAAATACTTAGAGGGGGGTGAATCAATACTTCTTTTCAATTTTTATTATTACCAGTTTAGCTTCTTTACAATTTTAATCAAAGAAATGATTTTTATTAAAATATAGAAAAAGATTGAATACAATATCTAATGAATTTTGTTAAGCACCAACTTGGACTTTGAGTAGGCTCCAACCTCTAGGGCTCCAACCCTATCTAGTCAAGGCACCAACCTTGGATTTAGGAGTACCAACTTTGAGGACACCAATCCTTCTAATTTTGAGGCACCAAATGTTCTAATTATATTACACTGCTCCTTGTCCTTGTGACCTTTGTAACAGATCGCTTCCTGCACTACATAACTACGTCAGAAGTGACTGCTTCTCATGAGCCCTTTTAGAGATTAACCTAACCAAAAAATTTGCTCGACCTTCGACTTCCTTCCTTTTGCTAGACCTTCGGCTTTCTTCTTCAACGCTGGACCTTAGGCTTCTGTCTTCTACCTTTGACTCTCTCTGTTTCTTTGAGTTCACGAGTTGTGAACTATCAATTCTACTTTGTGCCCGATTCTGAGATCGATGCTTGAGGTGAGGTGTTTTAACCCAAATTTATATGAGTCTCACCAATAACCAAGAGACACATTCATTGGAGGGAGAGGTCGACTTATGAATATTCATCCAATTATTCACATACTTGTTTATTTACAGAAAATTTCATAGGAGAGGTCGCACCCACATGAAGTCCCACATCCACGTCATCACCTCAACCGCAATCGCAACTTTCAAAGTCTTTTACAAGTCATGCTCATAACATAGCCGATTGTCGATTGCCTCTACTGGATGGGATATTATATTAAACTATTTTGATAATTCCGTTGGGTCCACCACACTATCGCAATCAACGGTCTGGGGTCCACCACTCTATCGTAATCGGCGGTCCGTCGGGTCCACAGTAATATCACAATCGACATTTTTGGTGAGGCAATTCTTTAAGACTTGGGGTACATGCGATATTTAAATAAATCACATAATAAATCCGTTGGGTCCACATATTATATCGCAATCACAATTTTGATGAGGCATTTATTTAAGCCTTGGGGTACATAACTTCCGATGTGAAGGTTCGGGTATGGAGGATGCGATATAACAATAGAGAATATTGTAACGGTGCAACGAGTTCGTAATATTATATCGCAATCAGCGTATTTGAACGTGACATCCTTTAAGACTTGTGATATGACAACTCTGATACAACGGACGCGATGTTTCATTAAGTCGTATTGTAATGGAGCTATTGGGTCCGTGTTGTATATCACAATTGGGGGTTTTGAGCAGTGTTACATAACTCAATATAATAGAACCACCGATAAAGTTCTTCTGATATAAATTCTTCGATGCAGTGTTATTACATGATTTTATTTCTCCGATGCGATTTGTTAATTCCTTCGATATGGCTCTTACTCTTGGGTTATTGCTCCTGTGATTTCTCTTCACTCTTCTGCTCTTCCGATCGCTGTTTCTCCTGTGGATTATCTTCCTGTGACCTTTGATAACTTTGCTTTGATGACTTTCGATGAATTGCTACTCTTCCGACGTAATGCTCCTATTGCTTCACGGATATGATCTACACGTAATGCTGTTGGATTTGCTCTTCTTGGCTTCACATTATCATTTAGTATCCCAGAATATTGCCATATTGACATCAATGACAATCTAGATCAACAATTCTTTCTTCTAGTCTTGAAACACCAAAATGGGTGCAATCACCATCTTTCTGTTTAACATGTCCAGACTGTACTGGCACTCTTAATCTGACTAGAAAGTCACGTCCTTCTTTAGTAATTTCTCCATTGGCGCAATTATTTGTGCATAAGCCTTGATAAAATTTCTATAGTAGCGAGTGTGGCCCAACGTTGCGCACAACGGCTTTACATTCTTTGGAGCTTCTAAATTGAAAATCACTGCTATATTTGCTAGGTCTACCATTAGTCCTTGCTTACATACCACATTTCCTAGCAATATCCCATAAGGAACACAAAAGATACATTTCTTCAAGTTTAGAGAAATTTGGTATCTGCGACAAGTATCCAGCATAAGGCGCATACTTGCATCGTGGCGCTTTACCAATCCAAACATAGTGCAGTAATCAAAATACATTTCTAAGAATTTATGGATGAATTCTTTGAACGCTGCAATTACAACCCTTGAAAAGATCGTGGGCACATTCTTCAATCCGAATGAAATCACTGTGTAGTAGAAGCATCCCCACTCTGTCGCGAAGGTCGTCTTGCTGCGATCCTCCGACGCGATCTTAATTTGATGGTACCCTAAGAACCCATCAGTGAACGAGTAAGCTTCCTATCCTCCGACATTCTCCAAAACTTCATTTGTAAATGGTGTTGGAAATGGGTCATGAACGCATGCACCATTGAGATTCCACAGGTCTACGCATACTTTGATATCACCCTACTACTTCTTCTCTTAAACAACCATAGGGCTCACCCAATCAGATTCTTCTATTGGCTCAATAATTCTAGCTTCCAGCATTTTGTCTAGCTCTTTTCCCACATTCTCGTTATACTTCGGATTTAGGTGTTAGAGTCTCCGTTTCACGGGCTTTGCATCGAGCTTTAAAGTGATATTCATCACTCCCAAATCCCCTACTATTCCTTTCAGGTCTGAAAACATGGTGGTAAACAAGTACTGGTACTCGCGCAACAACTCCACAACTTTATCAATTGTATCTTCATCCCAATAATTACCTATCTTTGCGAACTTAGGTTATGCGTCAGACCTAATGTTTACTTGCTTGGTCTTCAAAGGTTATGATATATCAGGGTTCGCTGCTTTAGGAACTTCAACCTCGCACTATCCTTTGGTCTCCAGAATGTTGATTTTTCACAGATCTTCTTATTCTTCTTCTGTAGTCACATTGTAGTATTCCAACGCATGGCGCAACTGGGTGCTCTAGTCCGGTTGAACCCATTCGATCGACTTTCAGGCATTCTAAAGACATCGACCTTAATTTCCTGGAGCGCTTCATCAATGCACTCAAACTTATCCTCAAAGCTGAAAGTTAAAAAGAAACTTTTCCTCAAGATATGCCATTCGGTCATCCCATGGCGTAGCTCTGTTTCCAAGAACTAGTTCATTGGAATAATATCTAAGGTGTGACAGAAGATATGCATCCATTCCTGTTGTGGCTCTTTGCCCCATGCTTTAATCGACCGTGTTGTTCACATGGATCATCCTTCCCACCGTATTTTTCAGTCATCTGGGTATTTGCATATCCAAACCTTAGCTTCATCATTTGCTTGTATTCCTTCCAATCAGCGAAGCTGTCCTTATGCGTACCCCACCAACGGGAAATCGTAGCATGCAGTGCCAACTCGAGTGCCTGGAAATGATGCTCTTCGGGCACCTCTCTTTCAAACTCATCCAAAAATAAATTAACATCATTTAAGCCATCATAATGCGAGATATTCCTTACATCCGTAGATATGCACTGCAACGATTATGTCATCATATTTCAATATAGCGTAGAGACTTCATGCAACCTATTCTGCCTGTGTTCGAGATCTTCATCTGAGTTTGAGGTGTTGGAGCTATCTCTATCCCACGTGATCTGCCCATCTGCAGTGGGATTGATCCAATATTCATCACGTGCAGTAATCTTGTATATTTGATCCAAGTCATCGTCCTCCAAATAGTCGCGGACCGGTTTAGTGTAGCACGCTCCCTCTGTAGGATTTAATGGTACAATAACTCACAACACCTTCCTTTCAAATGTCATCCTTCGCTTCTTCAGATTAATTATTGCATCCATGTCAAAGGCCCAATCAATTTCTAGTGCAGGGTAAGAATTGTTGTCATCCACTATTTCAATTGCTTCAAAATTTGCCAGAGCACTTGATCCTTCAATGCCTACTGTTACCTCATACATGCACCTGATAGGAATGATATTTTGCTGATTGGCCATGCATAGTTGTATAGGAGACCATTGTAGCATAGGTCTCCCCATCCTTTCCCATGTTTTTTTAGGTAGTACATTCACATTAGAACCCAAATCCAGGATGACTTGATCCATTTCATATTCTCCAATTTGCGCGGTCAACCTCATCTCACGCCCTATTCGCTTCTTATGTTTACCCAGTTTCCTCACAGTGCGTTGTTATGAAGGAATCTTAATTTCTCCCTTACAATTTTCGATTAGCTCCTAGAGCCCTTCCACTACCTTCTTATCCCTCAACAACTTCATACAAGTTTTCAGAAAAATGGATAAAATCGAGGGATCCATGTCTCGTACTTCATTGTTTCCCGTTGATTACTCTTGACTCCCTGAGGTAGAAGCTTCAGAAAAATTCTTTTTGGCCACCAAAATGGTTTCTTTAGCTCGGTTGAGGTCAAACTCGACTTCCTTTTCAGCAGCCTTGTGCACCCATCCTTCGGTTTATGGCTGATTTCCCTTACGTTCTCCTGTGGCCATACCACTCCGCATTACAATATTGATGCTATGATCCTCTTCGCAAGGCTCTGCCCTTATCATATGGATATTCTGTGTAGGATGTTGTGCCTTTTTCTCCTGCATCTTAGAAATTAACACTGGCAAATCTTATATCACATGATCAAACTGTCTGCAATATTGACAAGATGGATGTGTTGGGTTCTGATAGTCGCGTGCAAAATGTCCATATTTACCACATTTATAACAAATAACTTGTCCGCAACTTCTGCCAGCCCCTCCTCCTCTTCCTCTTCTGCAACCTTGAAATTCTCCATGCGCGACACCTGCACCTTGATCCTGAGGCTGATTTTCCACCTCCATTCGATAGGTAGGGGTCCTTTCCATCATCAGTTCGTAAATTTTGCAGTTTCGCTCATCATGTCCAACTGATTTACAGAAAGTACAAAACAATTGTTGCGGTGTCTGAACAAACTTTTTCCAGAGATGACAATTATCAGTTGCGTGCTCCCCAGCTATCTGGCAGATAGCGCACCATAATGGTACTCCTGCGCTTGGTCCCACAACATTATCAAGTTTCAGAGGCATAAGACCTCCTCCAATCAAGTAATTCTGATAAACATTGCAGTGATCCGTATCATGTCCCTTGTCTTTGCATTTTATACACCAGATTTCAGCACGCACCTCTGGCTGAGCTTCCTTCCCTGTTTTTAAGCTCTACAACTCCATGTGCAGACTTGCCAGTTGTGACTGAATTTGTTGCACTCCTACATGTGTATCCTGTACTAGTGAGGCTTCCAATCTCATCATGATCTCCACAGCCTCTGCCTGTGTTCCTATCTTCAGCTATGATAATGGTAATCTCAGATGAGGAAACAATGAAGCAATGTACCAGTCTCTATGTTGATCATCCGTGATGTTCATATTAGCCTTTCGGATTAGGCATTTTAGACTCTGATTGAAATACCATGAGGACTCATTTACCATTTACTGTATCTCCTTAAACTATGTTACAAACTGCGCTTGAGACTTAGGCTTCTTAAACTCACTGTTCAACGCTTGCTGAGTCTCAGCTAACATTGTGCCAGGTCTATCTTGATAGAATTTAATATACCAAGTCAGCGCCATATCCTGTAGTGCTGTGACCAGCTGTGCTTTCTTTAAATTATCATTAGTAATATGCTGCATTGTCCACACAACATTTGCAAGAAACCAAAATTGTTCGGGGTCTTCGCTTCCTACCCTTTTAAAGATCGACATTTTCATTGCGTTCGCCATGTTGAATGGTTTATGTGGAGGTGGAGTTGGAGGTGGAGGTGAAGGTATAGGTGTATGCGGAGGAGGTGGAGGTGGAGGTGGTGTGGATGGGTGAGGTATCCTTAGGATACCTTGACTTACTATCTGCAGTGTGCTTCACGGTGTACTCAGAATAGTCCTTTCGTCGCCGCTAAAAGATGATCCTCATAGCGGACTGTATTCAGAGCCTGATTCTCTATTCCTTCTGAAGGGTTTTCCGCTTTACGTAGTCCTAAACATCAATGTAATGGCATAATCCGTCTCTCACACAACATAATTAGCTCATGCACGTAAAGAATTTGAGTTGCCCAATTGTGGTGGAGTTTCCAAGTGTACAGGTGTTGCATGAGGTGAGGTGGACCATCCTTGGGAATTGCACAATCAATTAGAGGAATTCCCTAAATAATAGGGGCCTAATTACTTAGGAATTGCGCAAGGAAATAGGGTCATGGTGGGCTGAATTGGTTAAGTACTAGCCATAATAGTCATTCAGTAGGAGAGAATAGAATTGCTTTTGTAGGTTGAGCGCTGGCATTGAGATGACAATTGTAATAACTTCTCTTACTCACTTGATTAATGAACACAAAGTTAAAGGGGTTTTGAGTAGTTGCTTTCCCCTAGATAAATCGCTATGCATGTGTGTTATTTCTTATTGCATGGTTATGTGAAGTGTTCTAGATTGTGAATTGAATTCCACAGAGCAGTAGAGTAGGTTTGAGTCTTGTGATTTAGTAAATTTCATGAGAAGTTTCAAAACTACACATAATTTCTACATGGTATTAGAGAAGGATTCATGGTAGAACCAGTCCTTGAAGTCCTCATGTACAATGATAATTGAAGAGCTAATGAGTTGTTAGCACGTAGAGTTATGGAGCCCTAGTTTAGGGAAAATTCAGAAGACCCTATGTACGAACTTCTTAATGGATCTAGAACGCTGCTAGTGGGCATATCGGTGAGCCAATGTTTAGTAACACAAAAAGGAGTTGTGATCATTAATATTGGCAGATTGAGGAGTAGAGAGATTTCCCACAGGGAGATTGAGACTCAAAGGGAGTCTAGTTTCAGAGGGAGCATCCCTATGGAAGCTTGTACTTCAGGATCTGAGGAGATCATACTCATTATTGTAGTAGTTGCAGCAATAGTGCAGAAGCAACAATAGAGAAATATAAGTAGTAGTATCAATAGATCACATTTCTCCATGCATGCAACCATATCACCAGGTGTGAGGTGGGACGATGTGAAGCCCTAGTCCCAAAATTGTAGAAATTTGGGCAGGGTCCATTGATGCATTCTCCTCATGGATCATAACCTTGCTACAAGGGCCCATAATATTTAGTGGTAGGAGGATCAATTTTAGTTAGATACTAAGGAGTGCAGAGGAGTGTTGACAACTGAAAAGGAGGCTATATAGTAGAGTCGGCAGTAGCACAATTTTCCTAGTAGACAAGTGCATATTGATTTAATATTTTTTTTGGATCCTTCTTAGTTGCAGATGTTGCAGTAGTAACAACAACAATAAGAGGTGTTGCATGCAGTACATTCCATAGGTGCATGATTGGGGTAGTTGACAATCCTTTTCTTGTTGAGAGGGAGTGTTGAAAAGTGCATCAAGAAATTCTTCATTTTTTTCTTCCTTAATTAAATTGGGAAAATTTGAAATTCCACATCAGCAGACAACTTGGATGAGTTCACTGAGGTGACATGGCTGTTGTCACTTAGTTAGCTTATTTAATTCGAGCTAGGTTCATGGTGTTCAATTGTATGTAGTGATTCCTAAATTTTAGGAGCATAAGTTGAGTTAATTTCAGTTGTAATTAGTAAAACTAGTTCTAACTGTGAATAGAACTAATTGGTGTTCAGTTAAGTAGTAGGACATAAATCTAACACAGAGATTAGTTAACTAATAAATCAACTAATAATTAGCTCATGAATGTAAAGAATTTGAGTTGCCCAGTTGTGGTGGAGTTTCCAAGGCAGTGAACCAATAGTTGTAAAGTAGTTGAGTGTACAAATGTTGCATGAGGTCAGGTGGACCATCCTTGTGAATTGCACAATCAATTAGAGGAATTCTCTAAATAATAGGGACCCCATTACTCAGGAATTGTGTATGGAAATAGGGGAATGGTGGGCTAAATTGGTTAGTGAATTGCACAATCAATTAGAGGAATTCCCTAAATAATAGGGGCCCCATTACTCAAGAATTGTGTATGGAAATAGGGGAATGGTGGGCTAAATTGGTTAAGTACTAACTAGATTAGTCATTCAGTAGGAAAGAATAGAATTTCTTTTGTAGGTTGAGCTATGGAATTTAGCTAACAATTGTAATAGCTTCTCTTACTTGATTAATGAATACAAGGCTGAAGGGGTTTTGAGAATTTGTTTTCCCCTAGATAAATCTCTGTGCATGCGTGTCATTTCTTATTGCATGGTTATGGTATGTGTTCTAGATTGTGAATTGAATTCCATAGAGAAGTAGGGTAGGTTTGAGTCTTGTGATTTAGTAAATTTCATGAGTAGTTACAAATCTACACATAATTTCTACAAATAGTTATTATTTTTTATTACTATTGATCATATAAACTCACTCATCATTATTATTCCAAGAAAACCACATCACTTAAAATAAGATATTAGTAGTTTATAAAAATAATTTTTACTGTATTTCAATCAACATGGACTCTTAACAAAATTTAAAAATTAATTGAAATTTTGTTTATAAAATTAAAAAAATTATATTTTTTAATTAATTAATTATAAGAAAACTAATATCCCGCTTCATTATTAAAACAACCTCCTTAATTTTCTCATTTCGTCAACTAAAATAAATCTCGAAATGATTGTATAACTTTTAATTTTCTCAACCTAAATGCATATTGAACTTATAACTAAAAATGCCAAAAATAAAAATAAAAATAAAATAAAAAAGGAAGAGAAGAAGTTAATATCAATCTTAATGAATCAACCACTTCCACCAAAAACATAGTGAAATATCAGCCAAATGTAAATAATAATTGAATACAAAGAACGAGAAAATCAATTATTGATCTCCTATTGTGTGTAAACAATGGGGTCTTCAATAATATTGAGTTCCAAAGGCTTCGATAGATAGATTTTTAGCAGTTTGAAATTTCTTTTATGCTTATGGCAGCACATTAAATAAAACCTTTGTAACCAACTAATTTAAATGGTAAATTTAATCAAATTTTCATAAAAAATGCAGAAACTAGTGAACTTCACAAAACTAAGCCTAAATCAAGTGAACATATGCAGATACCTAGCATTTTCACATTTTATTGTTTTGATTTTGATTATTCTTCAACTTCATTGTTTAACCATGGAACATGAGTGGGTAACAACCACTATAACTATGACTTTGATTGCCATTATAACTATGACTCTGATTCTCATTATTGTTTGGATTCAATGCCAAAAATGGCTATTAAAATATCACTCAAAGCCCTATCAAAGGTTTGAAAATTCATGCTTTTAAATAGTGTACAATAGAGAAGAATACCATGTGAAAAACCATGGGTTAAGAGTAATATGGTAAAAACCATGGGTGAACATAATGACTTAAAAAGTGATTTTTATTTTATTTTAATGTATCCCTATTTTATTATTTTATTTGTATTGTTTATAGGAATGGACAACATCTCTTTCATACTTAACGGGAGAGTTCCTCTAGGCACAATAAAAAATAAGTAATTATTAAAAATAAAAATATTATATTCAAAATCTAGAATCCAAAAACTGCTAACTATAAATAAACTATTTTACTTCAATTACGAGATAAGATATTACAACATCTCTACCATACTGGCCTGGAGAGCGCCTCTCAATGTAATAATGTTCCCAAAAATTGACCCTAAAAATCAATTTTCAAGATTGTCCAAACACTTCATACAACATTCTAAAGGTTATTATCTGAGGTTTATTTGTTTACAAATGTTATCAAGTTCTTTAAACTTATGATATAACATGGAATAATTTTAAAAAATAACTCCATAACTTGCTTGCATCAATTGATGTACCGTTTTTCATATATGATAATCCCATGTAATGGACAATGTTTTGATAAATTTCACACTTGCTTAACTTTTCATATATTTGGATTTCTCCAAACATTTTTAAAACAAGTGACAAGAGCTATTTGTGCTCATCCTTTAGAATAATACCATTCAATTCTTGCAACAATTGGAAGCCTTCAAGTCTAGGGATTTCTAGCATAGATGTTTATCATGTATTGTAACTTGTTACCTCGAAAGTCTTCACTTGGTGGGAAAGATCCCAAACACACATCATGAAACCTTTAGGGAAATTTAGGCAAGCTAGCCATTGACACTTTAGTAACCCGCCCTTTCTCATTTTATAGTAGATGAAATATAGCTTAGGGGCCCTTCTCTGTGGTTAAATAAGCTCAATGTATGTAGTATGATGTGGGACCAAGAGAGAAAGAGAGTAAAAATACAACATAAATGAGAGTGTTTTTAGGTTTTGTATTTTGGTGTGTTGAATGAAACGAAAGATCGATGCCTTATCATGTTTGGGCTATGGGGTCATGCATGCAACTTCAGAGGTATGTTCTTATCAATATTAGGGGGCCATAGGAAACCAAAGTGACGTGCACAAAAACAACACTCATTTAGTTGCCATATCCACAAATTTGAAGGTGGTAGGGGGTCTATATAGGATCTACTTTTCAAGGCAATTCTAAGGGTGATCCCTAACAAAGATTATTTATAGATGCATTGAATCAAGTGATGTCACATGCATAACTTTTTTCTCTTGAAGGTAAGCAACACGAAAGGGAAATGAAGAAAATAGAAGAAATCTATTACCCATACCCTTTTTGATTTAGCATCCATCCTTTCGTATGGTCCTTGAATTAAATTCAACTTCCAAAAACCTATGAAATAAGATTCCAATGGTTCACCTAGAACAATATGCCACACATAAACAAGGTTGAATTCAATATCCACAAACCTATGAAATACACTTCTATGGTTCACCTAGAACGACATGCCACACATAAACAAGGTTGATGACATAATATGCAACTTTTGACAAAGATAAGAGAACTTTTTTCCATAGTGTTGAAAAGCATAATCCTCTTGGGTTATGTAAATTTGACTTATTCACTTGAGAGGAAGGCGAAAAGCCTCCAAAAACACACCCATGACAAGTCCAAGTCTAAAAAATCTCTTGGAAGATGAAACCACTAGTCAAAGAAGTCAAAGAAATCTAAAGAAACCTATTCAATTGTGAATAAGAATGTTTTACATGATTATGTAAATTTGTCTATCATCTTTATGTGTTAAGACACTGATATCAAATCTTTGTGTGTTATGATAATGATATCAGAGCCATTGTATTTTTGGTTTGTTATATTGGTTATGAGTCATGGTTTTGAAGCAGTCAACCTGGGTGCCTATTTTCCCCACCTATCCTCGTGTTAACTTGATCTGATTCCTCTGCGTGCTTATGTTGTCTGCCAAAGGAGTCCTGACATTTTCTGGGTATATGCTTTTATTCCGTCCAACTGCCTCACCTCAAGGAAATGCCCCTAATTTACCATGTCATCCTTTAATTTATTGTCTTTAAAGTAGTGGATTTGGATGATTATGTAGCAGATGACGAGCAATATTAATAAATAAGGAAATTTGTCATTTTTTATGCTATCAATGTATGGATATGAAGAGCCAACTGATAATGTAACAAGGTTCTACAAGTGATTTGATGAGAGCCTTGGATTTCCCACCTTATCTATGGGGTATTCAACTTAGGAAACAAAAAATTGTGAGTGTTGAAGGTCTTCCCATCACAAATACCTAAATGTGATATTGAGTCAAAGAGGAAATACTCTTCTCTGTTGATTGGGTTCATAAAATAATGGATTCTGCCCATTAGAGGCGACATACTATGTCACAAGGTTCGTCGAACTTTAACCTTGAGGTTCAAATTTTGGCAAACCTTAAAAAAAATTGAGGTTCAAAAAACTTCATCAAACCTCATAGCCATTGACCAAGTCCATAAATCAAAACTTATAACTTCATGTCACAAATCAAGATTGTAATTTATCCTTGCAGTTTCCATGTCCTTGATAGCATTTTTGATGTTTACTGATATTGGTTTCTTACTATTTTATCCTATATATATATATATATATATATATATATATATATATATATATAGATATATATAGATATATATATATATATATGCAAACCCAATGGAAAACCTCATCCAAACCTCATCAAAAAATTCAAATTCAAACCGAACCTAATCATTTCCGAACCCAAACCATGTGACATTGACGACAGAAGTACCGCTATTAGAGTATATAGGCCTTGCACAAATAAAAACATGGTTAAGCAGTTTGGATATGGAAGGTCATTATGCTTCCCTTGGTCACAAAAAGCTGGAATAAATTCAACAAAATAAGGTAGCAGATGTATCTTAGAAAGCTTCTGTAGGAGTGAATCCTAGGAACTTGAATGTATTAGAGCTCCATAAAACTAGCAGTGGGTTGAGGAAACTATACATTGGATCAATAATCAATGCAATGAAATATATTTCCAGCCTTTATTATCATATACAAGGAAATTATAATATGATATTAGAGAGCAATAACAACCAAATAAAAGCTTTGCCTAAGGGTTGGAGACACTAGAAACATAGTGGGATGCATTTGAGAAACAATTAAATAACATGGAAGAGATTGAGTTGCCATCATTAAAGAAAGCTCTATAAGATGCCTCTTGGGAGACAAACACTGCAGTTACAATGAGGGAGGATCTATCAACACAACTTCGAGCAGTAAAAATGCATTTGAGGAAATTGGAGGGAGAACAATATAAGGCTAAGGAATATGTAGCTGTTGTGAGAGCATAATTAAATATCCTAAAATGATAAGACAAGCAACATTAGAATAGTGGCATCCTATTATCTTCTATTACCATGGAACACTTGAGAGCAATGTAACAGGAAATGACCAACATTAAGGTTGAACTACAGACAACTGTATGATAGAGGCAAGAGAAGCAACATAAACTATCTGTGGAGAAAGAGCACTTGGCTCTGCTTATGAAAAAGAAGTAACAACTTGAAGAGAAAATTCTTGCGACCATTGTGAAAATTTTAGATATTCAGACCTATTTACATGTTTCACTAGACAAGATTGAGTTTCTCCAACTGAAATCACAGCTTCACCAAGATGAACTAAACCATAGGAATCAACATTATGAACTAGTTCTTGTTCATAACAATTCTCTATTTGAGATTGATTACCCACAGCAACTAGCACATTATCAGTTTGACGATGCCACTTCAAGAGCAGATTCAAAAGAAGATGAAGTTTTGCTTGCACTTGCCAAGCCCATCATCAGACCTGTGGAAGAAATTAGAACAATAAGCATAAAACTAGTATTGGATATGAAACATATGTGACCTTTCACATTCCAGAATACTCTAAACCAATCCAATTTTAGAGTGTTAGGTTTCTCTAGGACAAGTCATCTTCACCTGCTCCATATCCACTTCATATTATCAAATGCCAACATTATGATCAAGTTGGCCACATCAAAGATCAAGCTTTTATCTTCACCTTTGTGAGAATTTTGGAAAACACACTTATCACTTAGACAAATGTTCTAGACACAAGGCTTTTGTAAAAGAAACTATTCACTTTGGATGGATCAGTTCTTGGCAATGGTGTTCAACAACCAAGAAGATATATGGTTATAAAACAAAGTTCACTTTCGAGTATTGACATGTCTTGCGATAGAGAGATCTTCAAATTCTCACCTTGTATTTGATAAGGGGATTGATAGTCAGCTACTAGTTTTGAAGTTATACCAAAGGAGTTTGAGCTATAACATGAAACAAAGCGAGTAGGCAGAGCCTAAAGCTAGAGTTAGAAAGAGCCAGAGTCAGAAAGAGCGGATCTTAAATCATCACTGCTAGAAGACTTCGACTTCTACTACCCATTTCATTAGTTTGTGGTTATCTTTAAACCGTCTTCAAGGAGAACTTCCATTTCACAAAAGGCTTTAGCTTCTAGCTAGATTTAGAGTTGTTCTAGGAATCGTTTTGAGCCAAGTTCCAGAGTTGTTGGTTAGCCTTAAGCCACCACTAGTAGAATACTTTGGCTTTTGCTACCTCACTTGGTTCTTGGTTTTCCTTACACCACCAAATTCAGAGAGCACATCTAGCCATTGGATGCTATCGACCTTTGCATTTCAGCGCTCTTCTTGGACTCATATACATCCCTTCGGATTAAGAGGGGAATGCTGGCAACGTAATCTGCTTGGGTTATGTAAATTTGGCTTATTGACTTGAGCAGAAAGCAAAAAGCCTGAAGTGAATGCCAAAAGTCATGAGGAATCCAAGAAATCTCTCGAAAGATGAAACTAAGGGTCAAATAAATGTATTTATATGTATATCTTGTGAATAAGAATGTATTGCAGGATTATCTAAATTTATCTATCGTGTTTGTGTGTTCTATCACATAGCTTGGGAGCTCTTTCACTCACACCAAATTCCCTTACAAATGGCGAGAGTAAATCTTGATGTAGCTTTCAGCTTTATGTCTATTTACAAGAAACAATTATTTATTTATCTTATATTAGTCCTTTGAGGAATAATCATCTCTAATATTCTCAACAAGCTTTCTATTAAGTAGAAAATAGTTTGTCGAGATCCACAATTTCCTCCACTAGATTATGTTAACAGGCAGGAAAATTTCCCCTGTCAATTAATGGAAAGCTACTTGATGACTAGAAAGCTACTCGATGACTAGTCCCAATTAGACAAACCTTTGTTTAATATTATTTATTCCTCTACCGATATATGGATTGGGAAGACACCTAGAAATGGGTGGGTTGGTAAGACACCTAAAAGGATGGAAAATCTAACTTATTGTGTAAATAACTATTTAAAATAATAAGAACAATATATTAAAATAATTAAATTAACATAATCAACCGATATAAGAAAGAAGATGATTATTGAATCAAAGTACAAACGAAATTGAAGATCACATCAATAATATTTAAGCATAAAACAATCTTTACCACAGGCGAGGAATCGCTCAACTAGAAAGTCGGTCCTTATTTCAATTAATAAATCAAAGAATCAGAATTTAATAAATCAAAGAATCAGAATGAAAACCTGGAAATTAATTTCTCATAATCCTGCCGCAATAAAATAAATCGTACAACTCACAAAACATAACTCATACGATCATCCAATTGAACAGGTTTCAATTCACTAAAAAGTTGGTCTTCACAAATTGTATTTCAGATTGATAGGAATATCCAGTTCCACGTACAAAATTTTCCAACCCTTGTTCTGAGTGGAATCATTCATAATATAGATTTTCACTTCTTTCTAATTGATATCTAAAAATACTTGAAAAAAAACCATAAATACTTCGTCTTAACTGATATCTAAAAATACTTGAAAACATAATGAGCAAGAAAATACCATGGGGTTTTAGATAATTAATCATTGGCTGTTTGAGATAAAATTGCCACTTCAAAAATACTTAAAAAAACATAAATACTTCTTCCAAACTGAAATCTAAAAATACTTAAAAAAACAAAAATACAAATTCCACTTCAAAAATACTAAAAAAACATAAATACTTCTTCCTAACTGGTATCTAAAAATACCATGGGGATTTAATAACTGATCATTGGATTTCTTTTTCTCGCTATTTGAGATAAAATTGCTATTTACAACATTGACAAATTGGTTAGTGATCTAGGTAGGCCGTGGAGCTTGCATCATTATCTCATGGTTGTGAAGTTGAATTGAAATATTAAGATGATTTTTGTTTAACTTACCAACGTGGGAAAAAATTGAGTTGGATCATTATTGTAGCATGGAAATGAGTTTTCGAATTAGGGCGCTGTTCCATTGACCCATCTCTTTAATTTGATTTACCTGATCTTCAGATTTTAAGGTATTTCTCAAACTATCTACGAGCAGCATTGGTTCCCCAAGAAACATGAGTTGGCATTTTGAATTTCTCGATAATCTCAAACACTTCATGCTAAATTTGTAAGCACTACGTGTTGGTTTTTGATATGAGTTTCTACATCAACTGACAATTTCCTGAAACTGTAAATATTATTCCTCTGTTAGCCTTGATAATTGATTAAGAGTATCAATATATTTAGCTTCCCACAATTTCAAATTACCCAAAGCAACTTGGGCTGCCTTTTGTTCAAATAGTTGAGACTCAATGAAATCAGAGTGCTCTTTGAATTTATCATGTAAAAACCATATTTCATGCAATATTTAATAGAATTATATCTGTGAAATGAAAGATTTCTCATTTATTGTCAAAGCTTCAACTTTGAAGAATTCGGCGCCTCCCCGCTTCTTTTGTAATTTTTCATCTTGGACTTTCCAGAATGAAGATTTCTTGTCAATGTCTTGAAATATTTTCTGCCTGGATATCCTGAATATTCTTCAACTGAATAATCGGTTGATCCTTTTAAAGACTAAATTTCTTTATAATAATCTTCTTTAGTAATTGAAAGGTTTTTGGTTAATGTATTAGTCGGTTGATTTGCTTCCGATGAAATTCTTTGAGTTGAAGCTCCTTGCTACAAAATTGCTCCCGCAAACTCAAAATTCATTCCTTTCTTCCCTCATTTGTGTGTTTAGCTTTACTAACAGACCATTTGTTAGCATTAGCAAATGATCTTAAAATATATGCAGTCTCCTATGCAAATTCATTATCATTTAAATTAAATGCATTCCATGTGAAACTTGGTTCCTGACTCTTCAATTTTTCTCTTCTTTCCCTTAGCTTTGACTATTATTTTCCTGTGTTTGGAAGAAGTAGGTACTCAAAGGAATGACTGTGTATCACAAGGGGGTAACGTATCTAAATCCATGCCTCAAGAAAAAACTACACTAGGGATTGAACTAATTGGTATAGTATGAATTGCAGAGGCTGAAGTAAGGGTTGTTTTAGAAGGAGTATCCTTCTCAGCTCCATTTTTGTTCATTTCTCTTAGCTCTGCCTCTTTTTACTGTTGTTCTTGCTCCCTTTGTCTTTGAAGTTTTACTTCCTTCTACGTTTGAGGCTCTGCGTCCTTTTTGTCTCTGCTCTTCTTTTTCTGTAACTCTACTTCTAGCTGTCTTTGCAATTCTACTTGCTTATGTATTTGTTGCTCTTCCTTTATTTTCGTTGATTCACTTCTTTCTGTCTTTGCTACTCTGCTTCCCGTTCCGCTTTTCTTCTTTCTTCCTCTTTTCTCTAGGGTTCGTGTTCTTTCTTCATCTATTCCTCTCTTTCTTTCTTCCTCTTCTTCTCCATTCAAATCCTCAACATTACTAACTATAACTTGCTTTCTTGTGGAAGCAATATCTTTGCTTAATGTTGATTTTTCTTGGCCACTGGTAGAACTTGGATAACTTTTCCAACAATTTGCTTTTGCTTTTTCCCTTGAAATTGCATCTGTTCTATTCATTTTAAAACCATTACACTTAGCTACCCACTTAGTGTCTAGAATATCCTGAAATCTCTGTAAGACCTCCTCAAAGCTTTTGGCTCTTTCAAACAACATTTCAAAAGGAGAGTCATCATGAATATATGTAGAGGCTATGACTTCTGTTAGACTCCGTCTCATGTCAGAGATTGATTCTTCTTCAAAACCCTGTTTTGAAGAAGAAATCATTAATGTGTTGTTTTAGATTATGTAATTTATCTTCAGCGCTTCAACTGGCAGCGTCTTCAAGCTCCTACCTCTGCAAAAGCACAAAGAAAATAAATTCAGCATGAGGCTTATGAATAAACGACAGCCCTTTCAATCGGCATGCAAGTCTTTTTGGTTTTTACATTTTCCTCCACTTGCAGAGCTAGAAAGTTTATACGATTCCCAGACAAGATCTTATGGAACTGCAGCTACGAAAATACAGAGAAATCCTTCCTTTTCTATGATAGCAGTTAGAGATATTCTTCATTTTCAAAATATACTTGGAGAGAAAAATGTCATTGAGGATAAAGATGAATTGGCTACGGCAAATCATGATTGGATGAGGAAATATAAGGGTTCAAGCCAACTCCTACTTCGTCCTAGGAACACTGAAGAAGTCTCACAGATCCTAAAATATTGTAATTCAAGATGTCTAGCAGTTGTTCCACAAGGTGGTAATACTGGCCTCCTGGGTGGGAGTGTCCTTGTTTTTGATGAGGTGATTGTTAATCTGCGGTTGATGAACAGCATAATTTCCTGTGATAAGGTTAGTGGCATCTTTGTTTGTGACGCTGGTTGCGTCCTGGAGGAATTATGTCTTAACCGAATGCTTCATTCAAAAGAAATTTAGTGGCTGCAACAGGCTGTGTATTCAGCTATGGATCTCGTGGGTGTTGCACTTAATTATGTTACAGGTGGTGAATATTTAGATTATGCAGGTGCATCAAACTTTGGACCAGTGTTTGATTCTCTAACGTTTATGCCTGTTCCCTTTGTCAACGCTGCAACCTCCTTACTAGGCTTCCATCGTAATGGTTCACTACAGTTGGCTGTATCAAGAGTGCTGTGCAGTTTTTGGCGTTATTGCATAAAGGACGCGCCCTCATTCAATTAGTATTGAAAGCTATCTGCTGAGTGTTAAACAGAGTAATTATTTGAGTTCTGTCCTCTCTCATCTGTTATCTAAGGTAGGCGCTGTGCTAAAACCTGGTGTCATCTTATCTTTCACCGTCATTGCAAATGAAGAGGGTAAACTAATGTTTGTGGGGAATTACTGTTTGAATTTCATTGACTGTGGAAATGGGACTAAAAACTTGTGAAGATGATAAAAATTGGCAACTATGGTTAAATCATTCAAATAGCACAGATTGTCCACAAGGTGCTCTTTCAACGGAGTTTACATATGGCATATACTCAACAGCAGTACATTTATGCATTGTTCTGGGGTTTTTCAGTAAATCAGTACTCTGTCTGGCAATCAAAGTCCGAAGTCGTTTTGTGTGGGAAGTCTTGTGTTCAATGGGAATTATTGGACTGGGCCTTGTAAATGTGTTTTGACTACTGTTTTTTGTTTCTCCATTCCTAGCCCACTGCATTTGAATGGGTTCAGAATAAGAAATAGAGGCCGAGTTCTCTTGGTGTAATAGGGAAAAGTTGAATGTGTGCTGGCACTGCTCTCTTAGCTAAAGGGCAAATTTCTTCACTATTACCAAGGGCCATGTTGACTGTAATAAATGGAGGATTTATGGCTTAATAAGGAGCAAGAGTTTCATCTTCGAGGTGGGCGCTACGCATCGGAGTTCATGCCCAGAAAATTGCATACACTTACTTCTTTTCCGTATCAAATTGCCAGGGCTGCGATGGGTCAGCGTTGTGAGATGACTTTTCAATTCTAACTGAGGAAAAGACTGCTCTTCTCAAAAACAATTCGTTGAGGGATTCCGACGTCATAGACACCATCAAATCTCAAATGGAAACAGTTTGCGGCGAAATCATATCTTGCGCTGACATTGTGGCTATTACGGCTAGAGATTCTGTTGTCGAATTGGAGGACCAACATGGACAGTGCTACTTGGAAGGAGAGACTCAGCGACTGCCAGCCTAAGCGCCGCAAACACCAACATTCCAGCTCCCACTTCCGGTCTTAGTGGTCTCATCTCATCCTTTTCAAGCACAGGGCTTTTCAACCAAGGATATGTTTGTCCTATCATGTGCACATACTATTGGTCAAGCTCGATGTACAGTTTTCAGGACTCGCATCTACAACGAATCCAACATTAACGCAGCATTTGCTACTTCCCTGAAGACAAACTGCCCAAGAACAGGAGGCAATAATAACCTCTCACTGTTGGATCTACTTACTCCAAAAACGTTCAGATTTTTTCTATGCAATGTTTTAATACAAGGCGATGTCAGCGGCCTGCAAATAATGAAAGATGAAACGTGGGTGACTGTAGAACCCATGTCTAATGCTTTCGTCGTCAATTTGGGAATTCAACTGGAGGCTGTGAGCATTAGAGAAGATCAACAATTTCGTATTTAAAGAGGATTAGCAGAATTTCAAAGGAAAAACTCCATTCAATGTCAGATGTCAAAATTTGTGATTTCGGATAAATATTGAAATCCACAGATTACAGTCAATAGCTGGACACGGTCTAAATGAAGATGATGCTGAAGGTAACTTTACTGGTGTCGGGTGCAACAGTGAGCTTATGAATAAACTCCCATACAATATGGAAAGAGATCTTGATACTGTTTCTGAGAGAGTGGCGGCAGTTTCTCAAGATTTCAGCGGAGATATTAATAACAAGCATCAAATTTCAAAAGTCAGTGCAGAGAAACTTTTGGCAAGGGCCAGCTTCTATGGTGGTTCGGCTTCAGAAAGAGAAGATTTGAAGGCTGTAAATGACATAGCCATGATGAAAGCTGCTTGAGCGAAAGGTTAGTATATGGAAAATGCAACGTGGCAAACATTGCAATACGTGGACATTTGATTAATCTAAAGAAACATATGTGGCAGCATGAAAACGTATATTCGATTAATCTAAGGACACCTGTTCTGACATTTTGGGAGGGCGGTATAATAATAATAGCAACAAAACACATAATATCAAACATAGGCAGAAGAATAGGATTCAATTTCCTATTTATGACTTCAGATTTCCTTATTTAAATGGCCAACGCATTTCCAGAGATTTGGGGCGCAGTTATGAAACCCAGAATGTGCAAAGTGGCATACAGATTCGACTGCTTATGTTTATTTTCAGTAATTGGGAGTGACACCTCTAATGCCACCGTTTCATTAGTTTCCAACAGTTCGAGTAGAAGAAGGAGCGTTTTGTTTAGCTGATTGTTTTCTGTTATTTTATTTATTAATAATGATAAAACAAATCGCTGATTTTGGGTTGATCTGTTTTTCCTGAACAGCATGTATTGATTATATTAGAAAAAATTCATTTGTAAGAAAAAGTTAGTCAGGAGAGAGTTTTCTGAGTGCTGGGAGCTGTTGGAGCGTAGCAGAGCTTTCTTGTACAGTCTATGACAGAAATATTTAATGAAATTTCACAGCTCTAATTTCTGAGATTCATGTGGTATGTTAATTAGCATAAGTTTTCTCTTTGTCTCATATGTAATACTGTTGTGTTTCATTCACCTCATGATCATTTCTAATTGAGCAAATGAAGTGTTTAGGTAGAATTCATAGTATTATATGCTCTACCTATAAGTTTGTTCAATTCAATGTTTTCTTCTGTTTGACAAGGATTCAAAGTTATTGTTTGCCCTTGTCAGCTCCTCACCGGTCTTGCCATCCCATTTAAATCCAGATTTGATGCTAAATTCCTTGCCTACCTTGCCTCATTCGTCAACCTGTGTTGTTCATTATATTTCTCTGTTTGAAGCTGTGATTTTGCCCAAGCAGCCCAGAAAAACCCCAAAATCTTTAAATCAAACCCCCCTTATCAAATTACTAGCCTAATATCTTTGATCCTAATTGGTCAGCTTATCATATTGAAAGATCTACTGAATCTGACCCGAGAGAGCCTTCTCATACCTCGTAGGGCTAGCTACGAGGTGAAATGGTTTGATGTAGCCATGAGAGTTTGTCTATCTCAGCCTAGGTGAATTCCAAGCGCTAACAACTTCAACACAATGCTCCTTAACAATTTCCTTAGGATCATGTTTGCTCATAGTTCCTCGTATTAACCAAATTTCCTCCATATGTTTGGCTTCTATGGCAACATGTTAGGGATTAAGCAAAGTGTAAATTCTTATTGGAATGGAAAAGTAAGGCAAATTATTCTCTAGTTTTTTTAGTGAGGCAACAACAACTGTACCAATAGTCTGATATATTACTACTTTCACAACCAATCTTTTAGGAATGTATTTAGGGAGAAGATGAGGTGAATCCTCACACCCACATACCCAAATGTAAGAAAACTCTTCATCTATGTACCAATTAACAATGTTTTTAAGAGAATGCATAACATCCCAAGTGATTCTAGGAGGGAATTGATGGTAAAGTAAAGAAAACAGAGGACTCAAGAAATGATCACAAATATCAATAAAATGCTATTTGCATTTAGACTTCCATAGCTTATAGCAATAAACTTGAATAATCTCTTTAGAAAAATGCCAACTTCACTTCATTAATGGGAAAGGAGTAATAACACAAACTGCTTCAATCGGATAAGTAAATATGAAGAAGTTTGGGCCATGGATAGGAAGAGCTGCATGGGATTTTCTATTTTCTCTTTGAAGGTTTGAAGTAAAGATGCGAGCCCAATTAAACCTGGCACCACTCTTAATTATTTGATTTTGTATGGGGGTCCATTCAAACCTAAGTTTAGTTCCATTGAGCCCTCCATACATATGACATAACATAGTGGCTATAAGAGACTTCAACATTTGAATCTAATAAATAATGTATAACTTAGTCTGAATTGCTTAGAAATAATTGGGGTTATACCACCATTCTTTCAATATTAGTGGCATTATAACATCCCTTTTATAATTCCCAAGTTTTGTAAACAGAAATGTAATTAAAGGATGGGAATGTTGGTGGGGGTGGGGGTGTGGCCAGCATAAATGGATTGCTAGACCTATTTGATATAAATAACCTATAAATTAAATTATGGATTGCTAAAGCCAAAGAGGAGGATTATCCTGTATGTGTCCCAATGTCTAAATGATAACTTGCTTGAGGAAACTTGTAAGGGGTAATTGGAAGTTTCCTATCTCTTGAAATTAATGACTTTGACCCTTGATGTTCTAGTTGAACAACATAACTACCAAAGTAGCTATGAAAGAGATGGGAGAGGAAGTACTAGACTACCCCAAGTATGTGTTATGTACCATATGGTAGGTCTTGGTTGAATTTGCAACCCAAGGAAGGACCCCATAGCTCTCATGCGGAAGGAAACACTCATGATAGGTTGTGTCTAACCATTTGGAGACAAGTAGTGCAGGTATCAAAGATTGCCATTGGAGGGGGAACTGTATGATGGGTTGATAACCTATAAACCTATGTGTGGATTTGGGACTATAGGGGATGTAAGAGAATGACTTGGGATGTAAGAGAGTGACTTGAAAAGGGGGAGATAAAACAATCCCTTGAGTCACAACTAGCCTGTCAGAGAGTCCCTATTTGAATCATGATTGGAAACTTGTGAGGAAGCACTGAATAGAAGGAGAATCTCCTAGGGACCGTACGAAGTGGTGAAGGGATTTTCTTTACGCTGGGTAGGACCCTAGTGGTCATATTTAGCTATAAAGTCAACCTAGACTCAGTGCTTGAGAGACAACACTCTTGTTTCCTACAAGTGAAGGAGAACAACCTTCATACTCTATACCCTAAGTTAAATCTTATTGAATTTCCCTGAGTAAAGTGTCCTTCAGAAATTAGATCTAGCTTAGGGGTGGCCAACTACAAGAAACTTGTGGTTTAGTTGTGCCTTTGGTTTGGTGGAGAGAGGCCATCCATTCTTTAGTTCTAGCAAGTTCAAGTGGAACAAATAAGTGTATTCCCTCTTTGTAATTGAAATGTCAATGCTACCTAATGCTTCATGTTTAAATACTAAGTTGGTTCACTATGTATGTATGCAATGGCAAGATGAATGCTATTGTAATGTCATATTGAATATGTGTGGTTAATGATTAAAGTAACTGACATAACTTGCTTGAATGTTGATTTACATTTCTTTTATGAATATTAATTTTGTGTGCAATGGAATCCTTTCACTAATCTGATTTGTGATCATTGTATGATGTATGTTCATGAATTGAGAGGTTAGTCTTGATTGTGATGGTTGCATTTATCTACTTCTTCTTGACAACTGTCATGTTGAATTATTGTGTACATTATAATGGTGAAGTGAAACTTGTATGATGTGTATGAATGTCCACACTCCTTAAATATGTTGTAGTAAGGCTAGACCTTGCCAAACCAGTGGTGGGTTAAAGAGTTGAGATGACTTGCCCCTCCCCTATTCTGAATGAGTGTTAGAAACACTTCTCTACCAGAGGGGACATTGTTTCTCAGGAGGTGAACATGTGCATTGGTCTCTCTAATTTGTAATAGTTGGAAATGAGATGTTAGAAATTGCCTAGTTCAAGGCTGTGGTTAGTTGACTCTTAGGAGTTGTTGAGGAGCTTCAAATATTAGAAGTAAGTTAGGCATAAAATTTTGGGATTTACTCCTTGATAGTTGGAGTTTACAAGTCTTAGTCTCAAACCTTGGTCATATGGCCCAACCAGAGCTATGACCAAGATCCAGTTGAAAGGGGGCTTATAGGAACACTAGGCCATCGAAAGAATGTCCAAGGCATACCTTGGAGAAGTACTAATATGGTTATGCCCTAGTCGATGGACTTCATTTGATGGAAAAAATATTGTTAAATGGGAATTTTAGCTAATGGCACTGGACACTAGAGTACTAGACATACTGAAGAATGTGTCATGGTAAAATCACCAAGGATGATGTGGTGGTTCTAGGTAAGAGACACATTATGCCCATATTTGGCATCTTTGGCATGCCAGTGGTGAGAAGGTGACTGACATATGGAACATATAAGCGGTACCAAATGGAAGAGGACATGTTAGCATCCGCCATGTGCCATACTATGATTGGGTGTTAGAGAAATGAGGTGGAAGATTGAGTTGTCAATTGGCCTATGAGTATATTGGGAATTTGCAAAGAATTGTAGCTATAGAAAATCATTGATATCCCAGTATTTCCATATCAGGATATTGACACATCGAGATATCAATATATTGACACATCATAGGTTAATAACAATGGCATATTGACATATCGACATTTTGAGATAACGATATACCAATATACTAGAATACCAGAACATTGGAAAAGTGCAATTTTATAAGTGCCAGTATGTCAAGGGGCTTCAATACAACAAACAAACAATATGCATGGATCAATGTGGGAGTGAAATGTGGCATAAGGCTCCATGTGATTCGGATCTCTCAGCTACTAGAATTAACCAAGATCTTTTACTACTGTGATGTTAGCAAAATTTTATGTGAAAGAGCATGAAAAACCACATGTGCATACTTTAAAGGAGAGGAAACATAAAGGCAACCATCAAACCAAAGAACACACACAAGTTGATAACAAAGTTCACCCAGTGTGGGTTACGTCTTCGGGCCCGTTGTCAAGAGTGGGGAGGCCACTTCATTAATCGCTGCAAGATGATGATGATCAATACATGATGTGTTCTTTGTCAATACAAGGAAGAACTCCCTTAACTACAGTGACATGTTTCTCCATGAGATGTTCTCCTATAAGAACTCTCACTCATATAAGCTCTCCTTCAGCATGATAAAATATCAAACTCTCACATGAAGTGGCATAAAATAATCCTCCAACAAAATGGAAAACAAGGATCTTAACATCAAAACATCATCTCAACAAAAATCAAAAGAAGACATGACATCAGTGCATCTTATACCTCCACATTTGGGGATGGCCTGAAAATGCACACCTTTGCTAAAGAAATGGACTACAAGATTGAATTCCCAGCAAACAATCATGAAGTCTGACTGTAAACTTGACCCCCTTTCGACTCGGTCAAATTTGGGCTCCCCAAGAATCTCAAATATTTCTTGAATATTCTCTTTCGTGGCTTGACTAAAAGTATGCTGCTCAAACACCATCACGTTCCTTGCGAAAAACTGAGAAAAATGAGTATAATGTCGACATAATTATGACACCTTCAAAAATTGCCCCCCAAGGAATCTTAAAGATTCCTCAAAGATTCGTCATAGAGAATATTCTTTGAAATATTTCCTAACATATGCTCTAACAATATTCCTAGAATCTTCTTGAGATTCGTGTCTTCATTGCCCTGCTTGCACCCTCATCTCTCATGTATTCTCCATGGTTCCTTTTGAACCATTTGAATGGCATTTATAACAAAGTGTGAGGGTGAATAAGACAAAGTGTGTGGTTGGCACAATGATTGGCATAGTAATATTAAGTTTCTTGCTGTTAGGGAGGTTTTGTGTTTAAAACCCATGGACTCCTAATTTTTCTTTAATATGGTTTTAAAGCCTAATTTTTGTTTTAATATAGTTTTGAAACCATATAATATATGGAAATCATATGTCCATATTGTAACGACTCCGAAAACCATGAAAATAAGACAAAAATGTAGGTTTCACCATGCCAATACCACTTGGGCCTAATTTGAGGTGCCATGTGGCACCATGTGATTAGGCCATGTGGCGGTCTCTCATTTGTCCACATCATAGGCCACTTCCGTCACCTACTTGCCATGTGTCGACTTGTGGCGCTGTCACATCACCTACTTGTGGGTCCAACTAGTTTGCTGACTAGAATTCCAAATTAGATCAGTGGGTCCCACTATGCCTAATGAATTTTCTTCCACGTGTCACATGTACATCCTGTCATGTGGTTGAATGTTGACTTTGGCTTTGAATTTTTCCTAGTTTGACTAAAACTTTGACTGAGCATAACATTTGCGTATGAACTTAGATTGAGGTATCGTTCACGTCGTTGGAATGCTTGCAACATGCTCTTCAATTTGACCCTGATTTAATTTAAATCCAAGGACTTTTATTTTTGAGTCTTTCCTAAGCCCTCTATGACTTCTAAGCATTTCTAGAGCCACCTAGATCTCCCTGCTTCAACAATGTGGCTTGTATGGATGCTGATGTGGCTTTAAAAAGGATAAGGTTTTCAAATTGGCATAACTTTGTTCTTGGAGCACATAATGAGGTGAAATTTATATTGTTGGAAAGTTCTTGATGAACAAAATATGATGGAATTAACATAATTTTGATTTGAGATGAAAGACAAAAGAGGAAATTCAATAACCCATTTTTATAATAAACCCCAAAGGTCAAGTCTAGATACACCCCATATCCCTAATATGACATTAGGGGTTGGGTGTGCTATAGAGTAGGATCAGAGTGAAGGTTCAGCATTAGGCATGGAGGGCTAGATATAGACCATAGGAATAAATTTAGAGCTCCACTCCTGAGAGAAAAGTTTCAACAATTGGACTGAATAGGATTGTAGTAGAAAGTTATTTTGAATATATTTTTTGATTGATTTTTTATTTTTATTTTAAACCCTACTAATTTATTTAATCTATGTCTAAATGTGTTAAACAACAAATTCAAGTCAGCCTAGGCTAGTACTGGTGTATCCAAGGTAACTTAGTATGTTTATGTAATATACCCAACACTTAAGATCATTGGTATTGTGATCATAATTAATTATGTTATTAATACCTGTATGGGCATGTAAATGTAAATGGGCATAAGACCTAGAATAATTATAATTAGAAGTTAAATACAAAATGATGAAGTGGTGAAGCGTAGACATGATACAAACCATGTGAGACCATGAGGAAGAGGGAATTGGAGGTTAATAGTTTCCAATGGATTATTGCCTAAACCGAATGTTCATAAGGATTAATTTTTTTAACCTTTCCCTAAGAAAATATCTAGAGGGAAGGTGTAGCAATAACTACCAATAATTATGAAAGGAGTGGGTAGTAGTACAAGAACTGCTCAAATATATGGGAAACATATCAATGAAAATATTTATATAAGACTTCACAAAAAGTCTCTGATCTGACTAGCATGGGAAAAATTAACATGTAATTCCATCAAGGAAAGAATCCCAAGGAAGCTGACCCATGAAGAACAAGGAAAGAATGAGAAGGAGTGTGTGTGGGTGTGCAAGATTAGGAGGAATTGAGTGGGGCACATATAGGTACAAAAAAAGAATAAACTAATAGTCATCATGGCTCTTGTGGGAACGAGAAGGGAGCCCTATGCATGATGTCTGGTTTCCCTGATTTTGGTGAGCAAGGCTTAGGGGTGATTCTTAGCATCAGAGGGCCAAATGGATTGATGAGAATTGTTTATGTCATGAACAAAAACCCCTAAAGGATGCTCTGAGGGAATTTTGAATGAGTGAATGGGTCCTTTCATGTTGTGGAGGTTTGGAATGGTCATCCACCAAGTAAAATGTTGGAATCCATGCACCTAAGCACTTGAGAGAAGCACCAGGAACTCTTTGACGAGCGAAGGGATCTCCTTGTGTTGTGAAAGTTCTATTGCATCCCCATTGTGAATGAGATCAAGCCTTGGCTCTATAGACTAAAAGAATCCATATCAAACTCTAAGTGGATGATGGAGTGTGGCCCTCATCCTTACACCAATAGTAGCCTGGAAGATGTTTCCTTGAGGGTGTTCATTTTGGAGAGTAGTTGAGAAACCATCCATAGTAAATGGGTGAAAATATAGACTTGGTGTGATATGAAAGGAACTAATGAGTTAATTTGATCTGTAAACTGTCGTGGTATTCCACTAGACAATTCGTCACAACTAATATGATAATATTATATTAAAAATATGAGATTCTACACTATTACAGTTTTATTTAATTTCTAGATCTGTAGATTTTACTATAATTAGTGCATGCATGTAAAAGGAAATTACGAAAAAAAGTAGAGCACAAAAAAATAAGCTCACACACACATAAGACACAATATATGCTCTTTGGGAAACCCTTTTGGGGAGAAAACATAGTTGGAAGGTGAGGTCGCTTCGCTCTCTTTCTCTGTCTAGAAATATGGTTGTAGGTACAAAGAAGCAACTCCTGTTGCCCATGGGCTGCTACAATGCACAAATCCTCTTTGTCTGCTCTACCTCCTATCTCTTCTACCTATCTTTTCTCAACTATGGAACAAAATTCTCTTGAAAGAATGGAATGCCTCTTCCTCCTAGTGGTCTGGTTATAAAAACACCCGATAGCCTACTAGTGGTTAAGTTTGACTACATAAACTCTTAACTAGAGTTTCAAAATATACTATTCTAGAGTATTTTAAATCACAAACATGTGGCTAGCCCATTTTCCATGAATAATGGGGGTTGACGTGGCATCCTCCCGAACCATAGGTGTGAAAATAGGAAGTTCAACGTCTGGGTGGCATAACTTTTGCATACAGACTCCAATTGACACACTTCTTGCGCTGTTGGAAAGGTATGTATGTGTAGAATTTCATGAAAATATGTCACGCTAGAGCGATAAATTTTTACCCCCAAAAAACATCATTTGATTCCTCAAAACACTCGGAAGGTTTCAGACCCCGTTTCGCCAAACTGGGTCCTGCCAGTAAAAACGGTCTCGTGAGTTGCTTCCTCCATGTTTTCCACTCCAAATGCATAGAGATAGATGAAAAACAATATAATGATCCAATTCGTATCATAATTTGATGAAGGAGAATGATCTTCGTAACTCTACCCTATATGCTGAGTAGAAATTCCTCCATGGCTTCTTGGTTTGGCTCGGGGGTGACCAATTGCAAGAAAGAAAGTAGTGTAGCTGAGCCTATGGTGGGGTGGAATGTGGCTTTCACTTCATCAATTGTAGGAAATATTTGATTGTAATCAGATAAATGTTTCTTGGGAACTTTAAATTTTATAATGTAGTATGAAGTAGATAAATACAAAAAAGTTGATGAACTATGTATCTATGAGCTTTCCTACTAAATGCTTATAATAACATGTGTGTTTCTTGCTTATGTTATGAATTGTTAACTTGCTAAAGATGCCTAGATGAGAGGGTAAATATGATTGTAATGATTGTGATTACCATTATGTTCTAATACAAAGTGTTGTATACTACTCTACTATAGAGTGTTATCTACTACTACTCCACTAGAAAGTGGTCAAAGAAAAGGTTTAGCACTAGACTTGAATGGGCCAAGAAGACATGATACAAAAGAAGAGTTTCCAGAGTAATAGAGAAGAGGTCCCAAACAAGGAGTACAACATTAATGATATACAACATCGAACTAGGATGATTTGGTATAACTTAATGGTTGTATAGACCCAAGCCTATATGTACATAATGTATTTGTGACAAGAGTAACAAATATCTATTAAGAGATTGAGACAAGATTGTTGTATATGCAATGGATGAAGAGATTCATTGAAATGTTGATTGACAAAGTTGTGAAAGAGCACATGGTTAGGATTCTAATTAGACATGCCTTGAACAACTGAATAAATGATAACTATAGAAGCACATGGCTAAGTGACATGGCCATGATTATGAGGAAGAATCTCTCAACTTATTTCTTACTATTTTGATGCCTTATTAAATTCTAAAAGGGATGTAATGTGCTGATAAATAAGGACATAGGAATGATGAGATGGAAAGGGAATGATGATAATGAGGTATTAAATGCATACATATAAGCCATGGTGTGCCATGTAAATAATGATTGGACATACATGTCATATGCTTGTGGACATAAAGTAGTCTATTGTCATAAGATGATTATGACGACTAAACATGGATTAATAAACATGTAACCAATAATAGGTTGAGTGTATGGCTAGATAAGCTAATGAGGATACTACATATAATCTTATGGACACACACTGAGAGATAATAAAGTAATGATCAAGAGGTTGGTGAAGAGGAGTGTAAGAACCTTCCCCGAGACATTAGCTCACTAGGTAACATACAATAATTTCTAGTAGCCATCCAGGTATGGTTTAATATTTTCAAAGTATTGAGTGAGAACTAGGTAAAAATTCCCCTCTTGAAAGTATAAATTATGCAATGATATGAACACATGTATGGGAATTAAATCAAAAGATAGCATTAGCGATGCTTGGGGTGGATTTTAATGGTCACCTGATCATTCCATGATACTTGCAATGAATGATTCCTTGCTAGTTGTTGTCATATGAAAGAGGAAAACATGTTGGACCTATGAGACATTTCCTTGAATGATTGTAGGTTCTCATAAGGTAGATTGTTTTCACATGTCATAAATGTATATGAATAATGAGAAAGGTGCACGTAGTGCACACACATGTTGATTTGCATGACTGAGGAATTGTTTAAATGCATGGTTGAATGCATGTTTATGTTTTGCATATGAAATAGCTTGGTAACTTGTTAAAATGATTAGAGTTGATGATAAATCATGGAATTAAGATCAGTTGAGGTGTTGATGGACATTGCAACTAAGGGAGGATTGCATGCTGATATGGTCGCATGTGAGTGGATTGATAGATGGATCAGATTGAGGAAAAAAAGCAAAAGATGAACATAACAACTAGAATGATGTGCTAAATCCGAGAGGAGATGAAAAACCTAGTTGAAATCAACTACTAAAGGGAAATAGGGAAGAATGCTATGAATTCAAGCTATGCAAATAAAATTAAAAAGAGAAAACCCTTGACTTTCTCCCTGCTAATATGTTGTTGATAATTGAAAGTATTGGAATGTAGAATAATTATAAAGTCATAAGAATGCTTGCATAAGTGATATCAAAATGATAATGATCTTGGTATTACCAATATTGAAACAACTTGTATACATAAGAGTGCAAGGGGGAGGGACCCTTGGGCTATTATGAGAATAAATCTGGTTGTTATTCCCTTCCTCTGAAAGAGGTGGAATGGTGAAGTACCTTCAACTTGAGCATGCTGATTTATTATTAAAATATGCTAAATTATTGTTGAATGATTGTACATGTCAATATATTAAATTTGTTGTTGATTAGAAGTGCTAAAGCACATGTGTGGAATTAATTTGATCAACAAATCATGTATGAATGGCGTTGTCTATTAGGAAAGTTGCAAATCATTCTTAGTATTTAACACTAAAGGATTACTCTGTTTGAAGTGGTATACCTTCAACCATTGAAAGAATACCAAGGAAAATGACAAGGGAATGCAACGATAGAGAAGGAGCTATATGAATATCCTTGAGAAAATAATTATCTGAACATGCTTAGTAATATCAGCCATGAAAGTATGAAATCAAGCATACTCCATCAATAGGTAAATTAAAGGAATGGGTGAGTATTAATTCAAGGTTAAGTTGTACCTTTTACATACTCCAACAATAGGTAAATTTAAGGAATGGCTAAGTATTCCTTCAGGGTTAAGTTGTATCTTTAATGATATGAATAAGTGCACATGGATTATGAATTTCCAAGAAGGGTATGGTTAAAGTCAAGAGTTGCCAACACAAATGAGATTTGATAAAAACAATAGAAATTTGTATGAGCTATCTCGATGGACAACAGTGAGACAAGTGAATAGAAGCTCACCAATCAAAGAGAATAATAGTGGATAATGAAATGAAAAATGTGGGCATGTGAAATGGGAAATCCCATGAGAATGAAATCAGATTCACCTATGAGGATTTTATTGTGACTTTGAAAAGAGGATTGATATGAACCCATTGAGTCACAACAATTTGAATGGGATTGTGATTTAACCTTATTTGAACAGAGAGGTTAGTGAATATTTTTTCTACCTGGTCAAGTTCCTGGAAGAAGTTTTGAAATGTTGGTTTGACTAAGGCACACAAGGCACCAAAAGAAGGAGATGCACCAAGTTATTGTGAGGTTAGTGAAGTGTTTCATTTTACGCTACTCCAACCTTGTGTGGCCATGTTTCACTATGTTAATAGGCCTTGAATTAAAATTTGAAGTGTGGAATCCCAAATCCCATATGTAAAGGAGAGAGTGATAACGAAATTCTCGACCTTGAGCTAATATGAACTATTGGCATGGAAAGTTTGAGTTCCATATGTTTTTTGAAATAGCTACAATATGATATGGAATGAATTTTGTAGAGAATTGATGTTTCCTTTCAATTTACACAATATGCAGTGGAACATGAATTAATGATTGACTATGTGATGGTTTTGAAACTACTTTAGTAAATATTGTAAACGATATATTGAAAGGATGTTATGCTAGAGAAGCTAACACATTGCGGCTGATTGTGAAAATAAAAATTGTAGGTAGAATGCCTTGGGCATGGCATGGAATGTGAGCCATTTTGAAGGATGATATTGTTATCACTTGCAATGATCCAACATTAGGAGAAGAGTCTCCTAGTTGTGAGACTTGACTTCTATATGAAGAAAGTTTGGAAAATAAAATATCTGTTTGCAAATTTTATAATAGATCCCATGGGAATTATATGCATGTGATATAGGTGAGTTGATGTATCTATCCAAAGACAATATATGATGGTGGTAAATAAGAGTGGCATAGAGGAAGACTTGGAATTATTCCATGTTATACCTCCATAGAGGGATAGGGTGCATTATCTAGTTGGAACAACTAAAGGTTGAAAATAATAGAGCCTAGGAACAAGGACATTGAAGTGATATTAGACCTTAAGACAAGAGGATCTCAGTTAGGTATATCACCCAATGAAGTGGATTTCCTAGACACCGAAATGTGAGTAACTTCCAGGAAGGAAAGACTTGTCACACATTCACTGGATTATGAGTGTGAATTTGTATGTCTGATTGCAAGCAATGAGATAAACTTGTTATTTATGGAAGCTTGATGAAGGAAAGGCTGACCATACAGATAAATATTATAGTTTATATGGATTTGTGAAATTTAAGAAAATGCTTATGATTATAAAATTATTTAATACATTTGTTCACTGACATTATTGTAAGAAATACATATATCAAAAAATGACCAGGACACGAAGAAAATACCATTGTTAAAGTGGTGGAAAGGACAAAGAACATGAAGAATGATGCTGATATGAAGGAGAAAGGATGCTGGTGCAACTAAAAGATAACAATCCATAGACTGTTGCAATGAACAAAAAAGAACTTGAACTAGTGAAATTTGTTGACACCTAATCATCAAGATTGGGTGAATAAATATAATCAATGTAAATAAATAATAAGAGATATGAATAGTCATCGGGAGATGAAGTGAACAGTCTCCCTCATGTATATAATAAAGACCAACCTAAAGGAATAACACGAATTGAATTGTTTTGAGGAGTTACTGCCTAATCTGACATGGTATCAGAGCCAACTCCATTTTTGGCATTGCAGTCTGCCATTGTAACTCCCTTTTGTTATTTCTTCAGAAATTTGTCAGTTTGTCCTGCATTCTTCTTCCAATTTTTGTAACCTCCCACGCTCCTCTAACATTGTACATACACTGCTCTCTCCACACTGCTGGCCTCCATATCTGCGTGAAAGATTATGGAGCATTGAATGGGTGCAATGAATGGTTGGAACTCTGCTGGCCTCCATTTTATCCTTGTAACGACTGTTATTTTTCTGCTCCCTGCTTTGTCCTTTGTTCCTCTACAAAACTTGGAGTGTCGCTCTGCGTGCATTGACTCATAATTTATGTGTAGTCTCTCTATACTATACACAAGGAATACAAAGAGTTCCATACAATGGTGTCTGTTGAATGCATACAATTCTGGTGCATTGTATTGAATACTTTATATTGGATTTGTTTACGAGTTAAATCACATATGTCAAGACTTTGTTGAAGGTCATCTGATGAATGATTCTCGTTGAAGGTTTGTGCGCTGGAGGTTGTCTGTGTAATATGTTGCTGTGCTGGAGAACTATACTGCTGCTTATGTAATCTGTTGCTCCGCTGAAGGATAATACCGCTATCTAGTATGTGTAATCCTCATTTTTTTTGAAGACTGTAATCTTACTGTAAAGCGTGGAAAGTTCAATGCTGTGAAGACTTGGTGTATGTGAGTTGAGCCCTTTTTCAAAGGCCATATGATATGAAATATGTGCATTGAATTTTGTGCATGTTTTAAAATCGAATGGTTGAAATCGAACTCTACTGCAGACATGTCGCCGCTGTGTTGAAATTTTTTTGAAGGGTTGCATTGGGTGATCAATGAATTAAAAAAAAGGGAGCCGATATATATTTTGAATAGTGCGTATTACCAAAAAAGGCCGATATATATGGTGAGGTGCTGCAATATGATTGTGGTGCTTTATATTATGTGTTCAAAACCTATTTAAAAAAAAAACCAAAAATGATGCTCTCCATATTTGCGTTGGCATTAAATAAGTGGGAAGAGCCCAATTAAATTATATGCTTTGGTTTTTCAAGAATGTATGAAGTTTGTTGTATTTACACTGCCTTAATACACAGTCTTGGTGTATTTATAGTCTTGGGTATTGACATTTGCTGTCCAGTTGAATTTGCTATCTAGTCATATCAGAATTATATTTTTTCCCATTAAGAGTAAAATTTTGCAGCATGTTACAATATGCATTCAATCATATCCATTGTGGGAATAGTTCTCACTGGCAAAGAGAACTATCTTGAGTGGTCTCAGATGATAAAACACACCCTCATTTTCAATGAGTTGTGGAAAGGAGTGTGCATTGGAGATGGAGACAAACAACTAGAACAACCTACATCAGACAAAGAGCTTGCCATTTGGGAAAACAAGAACAACAAAGCCTATGCATTAATTGCAATATCTGTAAGTGAAGAGGTGAATCACCATATTAAGCCATTTTCAATTGCTTTCGAAGCCTTACAAAAGCTGAAAGAACTCTATGATTCGCATTTTGCACTTGAAGTTGTTCAACTCATGATTAAACTCTTCATTCTTGAATTGCAAAATAATGATCCTCTTGCTCTTGCATCCGAAGTAAATTCTATAATGCATGATATCCAAGCCACTAAAATTGATTTGGATATTCCTCTTATCACTTTTCTCAAGGCACTTTATCCTAATTACTCCAATTATCTTGAGTCATTGCAAGCAAATGGAAATCGACATTACCTTTGACTCTCTTGTGAAAAAATTTGCTGAAAGAGAGAAAGCTTTTTGAAAGAAGACAACCCTTGAATCTTCTGAAGAGGCTGTGTGCCTTGCTCATAAAGAAAAGCATCCTACTCAAGATTCTTCAAGAGGAAGAGGTGTTCAAAGAGGAAGAGGAAGATATTTTAGAGGCGGGGGGGGAACACTCTCAAGGAGAAAAGGCAGATTTCCACTGCATACGCTGCAAAAGAAATGGATCACATGATGCCTCTACATGCAAGTTACCATGGGACAAAATTGAGCAGCAAAGAAACAACAGAAAGGTAAAACTAATGATACAGACAAAGGCAAAGCACCTAAATCCGCTCACTATGTTGTGGCACAATGTAATATTGGAGTAAATGAAGATTTATTTAATGCTTCAATTGCTTCTTGGAAAAATGATTGGTTGCTTGATTCAGGAGCAAATTGCCACATGACTCATAGAAAATATTTTTTTGAAGAGTTTACTGATAATGTTGATGGAGCAATATACTTTGTAGACCAATAAAAAATCAAGCCATTAGGGCTTGGCACAATTAGGCTTAAATTGCCTGGTCTTCCAGACTTTCTTCTGCATCATGTTCTATATCTCCCACAACTCAAGGTGAGAAAAGCATCTGACCACTCACTTGTCATGAGGGGAATAGAAGAAGAAAGGCTTCTCAAGCTGCAAGGTACCTCTTCTCGTGCACAACATTTCTCATACAATTCTCATTATGAAGAAGGTACACTCCCTTCAAGTTTATTATGGCATGCTATATTTGGACATTTGAACTATGACAACCTCTGCTTGTTGAAGAAAAATGGTGTTGCTGGTTTGCCTACAATTCCTAGGAAATTTAAGCAATGTGATGCTTGCATTCTATGAAAGCATAGCAAACAGTCTTTTCATGATTCACATTCAAGAGCACAGAGAAAACTTGAACTCATTCATTCAGATTTATGTGGTCCAATGCCTGTTCCTTCTGCAAATGGAAATAAATGTATGATGACATTTATTGATGACTACACCAGAATGTGTTGGGTTTATTTATTGAATAACAAATCTGATGCTTTTCAAACATTCAATAAATTTCATAAATGGATTGAAAATGATGCACAATGTCATATTGGGTCTATTTGCACTGATAATGGAAAATAATACACATCAAATGAATTTGAAAACTATCTTCGCCAACATGGGATCAAACATCAAACAACTGTACCTTATAATCCCCAACAGAATGGTTGTAGCTGAAAGAATGAAATAGGACAATCTTAAATATGGTACGATCCATGCTCTTCTTAAAAAATGTAAAGATAATGTTTTGGGCTGATGCTGTTCTATGTGCTACATATATAAAGAATAGATTTCCATTTAATGCTATTAGAAACAAGACTCCATATGAAATGTGGTATGGACATGTTCCTTCGATAAAGAATCTCAGGGTCTTTGGTTCCACCTGTTATGCCTTCATACCAAAGGTACATAGAAACAAACTTGGTGCAAGAAGTCGTAAGTGTATCTTCTTGGGGTATTCAAACACCTCCAAAGCATACCATATCTATGATGAAGTCAATAGAAAGTTTGTTGTATCTAGAGATGTAATTTTTCTTGAATCATCCAAAACTGACAATGTTGTTGAGCAACAACTTGATCGCTTGGATAGATCCGCAAATGCAAAATCATTTCAAGAATTTGATAATTAGATTCCACATCTTGAAGGGGGGATTCCTATACTAGATCAACATGTGGAATCTTATTCTAAAGAACTCTCTCCCTCACATGAAACTCCAACAACAGATGATGCTTTAAGTGATGTGATTGATAGAATTGGGAGACTCATTCTTGATTCAGTCCCAACTCAATCAACAGAGCATCCTGGACCACCTGAGAAAGGTCCCCCAAAGTGGCTTCATCCTGACGAGGTTGGAAAGACAGGAACTAGAAATTCAAACCGGAAAAATGGAGGTGATGTAGATGACTTTAATTCACCTGTTGATATGGATGTTTCTTATGATTATGAATTGAACTTGTCTATAGATTTTGAACCAACTTCCTTCAAAGAAGCTGCTTCTCATGATGAATGGAAAAAAGAGATGCAAAAGGAGTATGATGCCCTCATAAAGAACGACACTTGGAAGCTAGTTGATCCTCCATTAGGAACCAAACCAATTGGCTGCATGTTGGTCTACAAGAACAAGTATAAAGCTGATGGCTCACTTGACAAGCATAAAGCTAGGCTTGTGGAAAAATGTTTTGCACAGAAGGAAGGGGTCGATTATGAGGAGAATTTTTCCCCCACAACAAAATGGGCTACCATTCGAACACTCTTTGCCCTAGTAGCTCAAAACGGTTGGAAAGTCCATCAAATGGATGTAAAAACTTCTTTCTTGAATGGAGATCTAAAAGAGAATGTTTTTATGTCCCCAGCCTGAAGGATTTGTGTGAAAGGACATGAACATAAAGTATGCAAACTTGTGAAGTCCTGTATAGGCCTCAAACAAGCACTGCGAGCCGTATGAAAAACTACTGAGATTCTTCTGAAACTCAATTTCAAACATTTTATGATCTTGATGATGCAACATTATTGTTCAAAGAATGTTGGAAAAACAATTGTATATCTTATGGTATATGTAGATGATCTTTTGATGACAAGGAACAATGAAAGCTACATTGCATCCATAAAGAAGGAATTGGGGAAAAGTTTTGAAATGAATGATTTGGGCTATGTTCATTACTATCTTGGTATTGAAGTAATCCAACATCCGAAGTCCATATTTATTTGTCAAAAGAAATACATTGGATATCTGTTGAATAGGTTTGGCATGACAGAATGCAATCCTCTTACTACTCCAATGGAACAAAACTTAAAGCTCACATTTATTGAAGGAAAAGAATTTGAGGATGCAACAAAGTATAGACAGCTTGTAGGAAGTCTCAACTACCTAACTACTACCAGAATAGACATTTTGTTTGCTGTTGGAATCCTCTCCAGGTTTATGCAAATGCCTTGTGAGGGACATTTGTATGCTGCAAAAAGAGTTCTAAGATACTTGAAGGGAACTCAAGACTTTGGAATCAAGTATACACAGGTGGACGACTTCAGTTTGATTGGATACTCTGATTCAGACTTCGATGGAGACAAAGAACTGGGGTATCTACTTCAGGAGATGCTATGAGTCTTGGATCAGGTGATGTCTCCTAGAGATCACACAAACAATCAGTTCCAGTAGATTCCACAACAGAAGCAGAATACGTGGCAGCAGCTGAAGCAACAAAAGAAATTGTGTGGCTCAGGAAAATTCTTAAAGATTTGCAAGTAAAACAAGTACAATCAACTCCACTCATGATTGAAAATACCTCTTCAATAAAGTTGGCCAAGAACCCAAAGTTCCATGATCAAACGAAGCACATCAATACCAAATATCATCTGATTCGACATCATGTTGAGGCAAAACAATCCATTTCCGTCATTGTTCCACTAATGAGCAAATTGCCACCATCTTCACCAAAGCACTTGGAAGAGAAAAGCTTGAACAATTTAGAATGATGCTTGGATTCACGAACATCCCTTCAGATTAAGGGGGGGAATGCTGACACCTAATCATAAGGATTGGGTGAATAAATATAATCACTGTAAATAAATAATAAGAGATATGAACAGTCATGGGGAGATGAAGTGAACAGTCTCCCTCATGTATATAATAAAGACCAACCTAAAGGAATAACATGAATTTAATTGTTTTGAGGAGCTACTGCCTGGTTTGACAAAATTTTACTAAAGATGTTTCTTAAAATGGTTGTGAAATGTAAATGGGAAAAATACCCAAAATAATTTAAATTATTATTTAAATACCAAATGATTAAACGATGAACCCTTGATATGATATGAACCATGTGAGGCCATGAGGAAGAGGGAAGTAAACAAAGGTAAATTGGAGGTCAATAGTTGCATATGGATTACTAGATGAGCGAAATGTTCATAAGGGTCAATATTTCCAACCTTTCCCCAATAAAATATTTTCATGGAAGGTGCAAAAATAACTGCTCATAGTTATGAGAGGAGTGGATAGTAGTACTAGAACTGCTCAAAGAAATGGGAAATGTATGGCATAGAATTTTAGAGGAATTTACTAGAAGTCTCTGATTTTACCAACATGGGAAGACCTAACATGTAATCCAATTAAGGGAAGAAGCATGAGGAAGTTGACCTATGAAGAATAAGGAAAGATAGAGAAGAAATGTGTGTGGCAATATGGGTGAATAAAAATAAGATTAGGAGGAAGATAGTGTAGCATGGACGGGTTCACAAATAAGAGATCAACACTTATGGGAAAAACAAGGGAACCCTATGCATGATGTATGGTTCACATGATTTTGGTGACAAAGGTATGGGGGTGAGGTCTTAGCTTGAGGCAGAGGGTTGAATGTATTGATGAGTATTTATTGTGTTATGCATGAAAATGATGAAAGGAGGCCCTAAGAGACTATTGAATGAGTGGAGGGATCCTTTCATGTCCTGCTAGCCAGGAATTTCCATCTGTTGAGTAAAATGTTGGATGCCATGCACCTGAGCACCTGAGAGAGGCACCAAGAAACTCTTGGCTGAGCAAAAGGGTCTCCTTGTGTTGTGTAGGTTCTATTATGACCTCATTGGGAATAAGAAGATAAGACCTTGGCTCTACAGGCTAAAAGACTTCACACCAAACTCTAAGTGGATGCAGGAGAGTGACCTTCATCATTAAACCACTAGTAATCTGGGAGATGTTTCCCTAGGGGTGCTTGCTGTGTAGAGCATCTAAGAAACCACCCATAACACCTTGGAAGAACTTTGGGTTTGGTAGAATACGAAACAAACTAATGAGTTAATATGATGAAAGAAAATGTACTTCATAACTACACCCTATAATGCCGAATAAAACTTCCCTCATGGATTCTTGGTCTAGCTTAGGGGTGGCTAGATATAAGAAATAAAGTAGTGCTATTAAACATATTGTTGGGATGGGGTCCCTTGGGTCAATTTTGGGGATAAAATAGCCAAAGTTTTGATGTATATTTTGTAATTAATGTAAATTCTCCATGATTTGTGGATGTCGAGCGCATAGATGGTTCAGAGTTAAAGGGGTTTTAGCCCATTGTTTATGTAAAGTTTGAGTTGGCTTTGAGACCCACCCATGGTCCACAGACCATGGGATTGTATGTAAAAGTCTATAAATAGGTGTGTCTTAGAGAGTCTAAGGCATAATCTTAGAGGTAATGGATTAGTAAGAGAAAAGTGATAATGCAGAGAGTGGGTCAGATAGGAGAGAAAGGCTCTACAGCTGAGTGTAGAGAGGCCTAGGTAGAATCCGCAGCTGAGTGCGCAGACCCCTGCAACTGAGTGCGTAGGGTAGTTTTGAGTCTGTAAAGTTGAACTGAAGATCAGTAAAGAAGTTTACCGAAGAAATTCTGTGTATATCTGTTTATTTATGTTTACTTATGTTTACGATATATGATGTGGATAAATAATGGGTGTATGAAATATTGATCTAATGGTGTACGATTCTACTAGATAATTGTTAGATAATGTACGCAAGCATGTTTACATATTTTCGTGAAGACTTTGATGAATTAGCTAATGTTTATTAATAACACAAGCTTATCTATGCGAGCCCTAATCTAGAATTGTTCTTTGATGCATGTAAGTGGATAAATCAACTGATAAAGGTCTGCAAAAGCCGATTGTAGACCTTTGCGAAGGTCTAAAGGCTGTTTGACTAGAGTTGTAGTACCGAGCCTAAGGGGCTTATCAATATGCATGAAGGCAGATGTCAGGCACTAAAAGACATCACAATCATCTTTGGATGTAGAAAATTGGTTCTTGCATCCCCCCATACTACTTCAGGTGAGACTGCAGCCTACGCTACACGGGTTGTTGCCGAAAGGGATAGTAGTGTAGGGATTTGTTGGTTGGCGCAACGAACTCTGAACCTAGGTCAGGATCCCCTAAGCCAAAAAATGGTTTCATTGTCGAGACCGAGATCTGCTTAAAGGAGATGTGTGATGTCGCATTATTGGAACCCGAAGAAGAAAGAAATTGAAAAGTGGCTGGATAGAAAAATTCACGAATTTGCGGTGCAGGAAAACAAGAATCAGTGCCTGACAAAGGAGAAGTGGTTGGATAGGTATTTGTATACAGATATACACGAAATTTTCTTTGACACCTTCCCGATCAAATTATACGAGTGGTTAGCTAAGTTGGCAGACGGTCAAGGGAGGTGGAAGCTTGACGAACCGATAGTGTGGACTCCAGAACTGGTACGACGATTAGAATCCTCTAAAGACAATATCGCATGGGCTGTCAATCACTGGCTCGATCAAATTATGGGAGGATTCGTTACAGAATTCGTAGTTGATACCTCAGTCAACTATGACGAAGGAGAGTGACGTTTTTCAAGAGACCGCGAGGTAAGTATCTAAGATATTTGAATACCTGGATTAAAATGTTGTTATGTGAAAAATGGGTTGTGCCATTTCCTTGATGTTCGGAGCAATGCAAAGTGGGAAACTCTTCAGATATCGAGAGAGATCTAGTCCTGAATATAACCCATTGATTGGACCTCCTAGCGACGATGAGGGAGCAGTACAGGTCTCACCACGGAGTGTTGTCCAGTTGATAACACATGGTTTTCTGTAGAAACATCATCCATCCACTCCACCTCCACTTCCAACCCCACCACATACACCTTCACCCACACCTCCACCACAACCACCTCCATTCAACATGTCGAACATAATGAAGCTGCCAATTTTCAAGGGCATAGGGAGTGAAGAAACATAGAAATTTTGATTTGTTGCGAATGCTGTGTGGACAACGCAACAGATTAGTGATGACAATATAAACAAGGCACAGTTGGTTATCGCTTTGCAGGATCGCGCGCTGACTTGGTATATTAAGTACTGTTCTAATAATCCTTTGGCAACACTAGCAGAGATTAAGGCTGCTTTGAACAAAGAGTTTAGTAAGCCTAAGTCTGACTCGCAACCAATAGTTGGATTTAAGGAAATCACGATGAGGGTTGATGAGACACCTTGGGAGTTAGACCAAAGGTTGAAATTTGTGATCCATGAAGCTAACATGCATCTCACAGATGGTCAGCATCACGAGTGGTTTATAGGTTCGCTTTTGCCCCACCTGAGGATTGCTTTGTCACAACAAAAGATAGGAACTTAGGCAGAAGCCCTGGAAATCACGATGAGGTTGCATGCGACGCCTATTCATGATGCGACCTTGGGGGTGCAACAAATCCACTCTTAGTTACAGAGCCTATGCTTAGAATTGCAGAGCTTGAAGAAAGACAAAGACACTAAACCAGAGGTGTGCGCGGAAGTCTGGTGTCTGAAGTGTAAGGGCTAGGGGCATGATAAATGCCATTGTCATGTATTCACGAACTATATCACATGATGGGGACCGATTCCCCTTAGGCTAGAAGCTCCAGCAAGGCTGAGCGTAGGGGCTGCATTGTGGTCCACTATTTGTCAGATCGTTGGACAACATGCGAAAGATAATTGCCATTTTCTTCAAAAGTTCGTCCAGACACCTCAACATTTGTTATGTAACTTTTGCAAATCAGTGGGCCACAATGAGCACGACTGTCGTAACTATGAGATGATGATGGAAAGGACACCTACATACCAGATGCAAGCAGAAACTCGACCTCCAATGCAGGGTGCCAGAGGAGCATGTGGAGGATAATAGGGATGAGGACGAGGCTGAGGAGGAGGAGGGCATGGTAGAGGCCGGGGACAGGTTATCTGTTACAACTGCAGAACACTAGGGCACTATGCATGGGAGTGTCAGAATGAAACACACCCGTCATGTCAGTATTGCAGCCAATTTGATCACACTATAGAACAATTCCCAGTGCTGATAGCTAAGATGTTGGAGAAAAAGGCGTAACCTCAGCAACCTACACAAAACTTATAGATGATGAGAGCTAAGCCCCGTGAGGAGGATCATAGTGTGAATATAGGGCTAAGAAGAAGGATAAAAACTGGTGATGATAAAGGACGGATGGGTCCACAAGGCCCTAATAAAGGAAGCTCGTTTTGATTTGGCGTGCGCTAAGGAAACTCTTATGGAAGCCAAGAAAAGCTTCGCTGAGGCCTCCACCTCAGGAAACCAGAACAAAGTGCAAGAAACCATTGTGCCTACAAAGGTTGATCCCTCTGTCCTTATCACGTTCTTGGAGACCTACATGAAACTTTTGTGTGATAGCAAAGCTGTGAAAGGCCCGCAGGAGTTAATAAACAAATGCACCAGCAAAGAGAACGCCGATGATGGACATTGTGTAGTTAGAAAAATTGGCAAACATAAGGCTAGAACGGGGCACAAGATGAGGCTCACCACGCAGATAGGATATTATGAGATGGACCAGGTCATCTTGGATCTGGGGTCCGATGTGAATGTTTTTCCAAAAAAACATGGGAAAGAATGGAGAGACTTGCCTTGCAGTGGTCTCCGATTCAACTCAGAATGGCGAACCAACAAAAGACAATCCCTATGGGACGATTATATGGAGTAATTGTTGACATCGAAGGTGTGAGCATGATGGTTGACTTTGAGGTGATAGAGATCATTGATGACAATAATCCATACCCTGCACTCCTTGGAATTGTCTGGGCCATTGACATGAATGGGGTCATAAATTTAAAGAAGAGGATGATGTTGTTTGAAAGGAAAATGCTTCGAGTTGTAGTGCCGTTGGACCCTGTAGAAGGGGCATGCTACACTGAACTGGTCTGTGATGATGAAGAAAGTGAGGATGAACTAGATCAGATCTACAAAATAACAGCATGCGACTAGGACTAGATCAACCCAGTGATAGATGGATGGATTGCATGGGACCGGGAGAGTTCCTGCACCTCTGATTCAGATGAAGAGTTGGAGCATTGGCAGAATCACTTGCATGAAGTATCTACACTGTGCTGCAACATGATGACTAAACGTTGCACTGTGTTTCATCGAAGGTAAGGAACTTACCTTATTATGATGGTTTAACTAATGTGGATAATTTTTTGGATGTGTTTGAGCGTGAAGTCCCTAAGCATCGCCACTTCCAAGTGTTAGATTTGGAACTACGCGCTACACCCTCATGATGGTGGGGTACGCACAAGGATAACTTTGATGGATGGAAGGATTACATAAGAATGATGAGATTGTGGTTTGGACGTCCTAACACTCAATTGGCCAAGAAATATGATGGGAGGGATGATCCACACAATCACCTAGCAAAGTGGACTAAAGATTATGGAAAAAAGCCGAAGCTAGAGTGGGTACATTTATTTTCCATACTTTAGACACAATCCCCATGAACTAGTATTTGGAGACGGAGCTCCGCCATGGAACCGGGTAGTGGGATATATTAAGAGAAGGGTTCTTATTGATCTTCTATTTTGAATATGGTTTTGAGAGCATTGATGAAGCTTTGCAGGAGACTAAGGCAGTTATCTTCAGAACGCTGTAAGAACCTCTGGAATGGGTCCAATTAGATTAGGGCACCCAGCTGCGCCATGCGCTTGAATGTTATAATGTGACCACTGAGGAGGAGGATGAAGATCCAAGAAATATTAATATTTCAGAGGTCGAAGTGCATCGTAAAGTCAAGGGCTTGCAAATACACAACTCGATCATCACCGCGCCGTTGAAAACCAAGCAAGTAGACATCGGGACTGAAGCAGAACTGAAGTTTGCAAAGATCGACGATTATTGGAATGACACTAATGTGGATAAATTTGTTGAGTTACTCCATGAATATCAGGACCTATTTCCTACCAAGTTTTCAGATTTGAAGGGAATAGTAGGAGACTTTGGCATTATGAAAATCACTCTGAAGCTGGACGCGAAGCCTGTTAAACAGAGACTGTATCGCTTTAATCCTAAATACAAGGAAAAGGTTCACCAGGATCTCAATAAAATGCTAGAAGTAGGAATCATAGAACCGGTTGAGGAATCTGATTAGGTGAGCTCGATGGTGGTTCAGGAGAAGAAGAAGAAGTGAGAAATAAGGATTTGCATGGATTTGAGAAAGCTTAACGATGCGTGTGTCCATGATCCATTCCCAACACCGTTCACTGATAAAGTATTAGACAATGTTGGAGGGTAGGAGGCCTACTTGTTCACTGATGGGTTTTCAAGGTACCATCAGATTAAGATTGCGCTTGAGGAGAAAAACAATGATGCTGTTTGGACTCAAGAATGCACCTGCAATATTTTCTTGCGTAGTCATCATGGCATTCAAGAAGTTTATTCATAAGTTCTTGGAAGTGTACTTTGATGACTGGATGGTGTTAGGACTAGTGAAGCGCCATGTAGCAAGTTTGCGCTTGATGTTGGATACGTTTCACAGATACCACATCACGCTGAATTTGAAGAAATTCATCTTTTGTGTTCCCTTTGGAATCCTGCTGGGTCATGTGGTGTGCAAGCAAGGGTTGATGGTGGACCCTGCCAAGATTGCGGTGGTAGTGAATCTAGAGGCCCCGGGGAATGTAAAAAATTTGCGTGCCACGTTGGGACATATGGGATATTATAGAAAATTTATCAAAGCATATGCTCAAGTTACCGTGCCTATGGAGAAGCTCCTGAAGAAGGACACAACATTCTATTTGGATGAAGAACGCCAGAAAATATGGTCACCGCACCGATCTTGGTATTCCCAGATTGGAAGAAGGAATTTCGCGTACATGTTGATGCCTCTTACATTGTGTTGGGTGCAGTGTTAACGCAAGCCGGTGAAGGAGAAATGGACCACCCTATAGCCTTTGCTAGTAGGAAATTATTGAAGGTCGAGAATAATTACTCAACAACAGAGTGGGAAGGATTGGCCATGGTGTACGCGTTGCAGAAGTTCAGTCACTATTTGTTAGGAGGGAATTTCAATATGTACACAGATCATTCTACCTTAAAATACCTGGTAAATAAGCCTGTGTTGGGGGGGGAAGAACTGCCGATGGTTGTTGCTATTCCAGGAGTATGACTTTGAGGTCATTGTGAAGCCAAGGAGGTTGAATGCAGGACCTGACTATTTGTCTCAGATCGAAATAGGAGAGAAGCCTAATAATTTGGAGGAAGGGTTTCCATATGCACAAATCTTCATGGTTCACGTAGCGGATAACCATTTTGTAGATATTATTCACTTTTTGACTACAGGGATGGCACTAGAAGGTTAGACAAGTTAGTAAAAGAAGGAGCTAGTAGTACGCACAACAGAATTTTCAGTAATTGCGGGACATCTGTATAAGATGGGTGTAGATGAGATATTGCAAAGATATGTGCCAAATGTTGAGAGAAATAACATTCTCGTTGAAGCTCATGGAGGGGCTGCGGGAGGAAACTATGCAAGAAAAGTGACTGTGCAGAAGGTTTTGTGCATAGGCCTGGTGGCCAACGCTGCATAAGGATTCCAAAGCGTATTGTCAGGCATGCAATGTGTGCCAGAGAATGGGTAGAACTTCATGAAGGGATGAATTTCCATTACAACCTCAAGTATCGTTGCAGCCATTTGAAAAATGGGCGATTGGTTTTGTTGGGCCAATTCAGCCCCTAGGGAAGAAAACTGGTGTGCACTACATCATCACCGCAAAGGAGTATCTAACTAGATGGGTAGAGGCATAGCTGATTAAGGATTGTACAGGAGCTACAACAACAAAGTTTTTGTTTGAGTATGTCTTAACTAGATTTGGCTGCCCGAAAGTGTTGATGAGCGACTGAGGTACACACTTTCTAAATGATTCAATCAGCGCGTTAACAGAGTAATTCCAAGTCTACCATCAAAATATTACACCATATCACCCATAGGCCAATGGAACTTTTGAAGCCTTCAACAAGATTTTGGAGAACGCTCTAACGAAGATATGCAACATGTAGCGAAATCACTGGGATGTGTGTGTACCTGCAGTACTATGGGCGTATAGGACTACTTGTAAAAAGCTGACAGGACAAACGTCGTTCAGGTTGGTCTATGGGGTAGAAGTTGTAATGCCAATGGAGTATATTGTGCCTAGTCTGCGCATAGTAGCTCTCACAGGTATGGCAGATTGCGAAGCCTTGGAGTAACAACTCACGTAGTTGATGGAGCTTGAAGAGGACCGATTCTTGGTTGGATTCCATCAGAAAGTACAGAATGAACGTGAAAAAGCATGGCATGATCGACACGTAAAGCTTCGCACATTCAAGGTAAACGATATGGTATTATTCTATGATAGCAAATTCACTAAGTTTCTGGGAAAATTTCAGATGCATTGGTTGGGGCCATATATTATCAAAGAAATTACAGATGGAGGCATAGTTCATCTTGCAAAATTCAATGGAGAACCTTTTCCGGGAAGAGTGAATAGAAGCCAATTGAAGCTATATAGAGGGGATCCTGCGCAATGGCTATATGGAAGCAGGAAATTCTTAGTGCTCCAGACAGTTGCAAGGGAGCGTGGTACTATAAACTACAGTTTGAGGATCGGAGGACTATGCAGCAAGCAGGCTGAGTGGAAGATGATGAAGATATGACCAATGAAGCTGTGCGCAAGAAGCTGCGCTATGGAGGGAGGTGCCATGCAGCACAACAAAAAAGTGACCATTAGAGTCACTATTCATGATTTCACAGCTAGAATACGGTTAAGAGGAGCGGGTTGGCGGCATTTAAGGCAAAATTATTTGAAGATCTTCCGCCAAAACAAAATAATTGTCAGAATTTGAGGGGAACAGTCGGATTTGAATTAAAAAACCCCAATAAATTACGCGTGTTGGTCCAACAGAGAAAACTTTGCACCCTTAGAGTTTTTACTGAAATTTGCTGTCTGTCGCTTATGAGTCAAGCATTTTGGGAGGAATTCTTCGACGTTTCTTTGGAAGCCCATGAGTTATTTATGGAAAGGATGACTGCCACCAACCTCGCAGAAGCCTTGAGTTCGGAAGTAGCAATATCTGACACCCCAAGACTTGAAGTATCTAGTTTTGAAGCCATTCTTGCGGTGCCCATGCTACCAAGGTCACCAAGGCCGAAATAATCCATGGTGAAAGACAAACAACTTGTCCCAACAAAGAAGTAATCTACAACCAAGGAAAATTAGAAAAATCTGGTACAGATACCTTCTCCCCATGGAAGCATACTGTGACACCTACCTAGAAGAAAGATAAGCTGTTAGTGATGGATAAGCAGAAGGTTGTAGACCTGGAGGCGGAAGAAGGCCCAGGAATAGAGGATATCGACACCGAAGGCGCGGAGGCCATAAAAAAGCTCCCTGGGTATATCCCTCTGATAAAGGGCAAGACAAAGATCACTAAGGATCCAGATTCAGACAATTTTTCCATTTCCATGCCCCTGCTACATGAGCAGGTGCCTTTTGAAGGTCCGCAACTCGCACGAGTCCCATTATTGAAGATGGAGGGTTGGGACCTCACGAATCATACTAAGTTCCCACACTTAGCGACGGACAAGTACATGAAGAGAGTTTACTATGAAGAAATGTGTGTAACGGCACTGGAAACAGAGGAATGGGTTTGTGGTGTCGAGCAATCAGGATTGCTCAACTTGCTTTGGGTGCCACATTACCAATGCACCCCCATTAACACAATTTGCGTACTGCTCACTTTGGTGCATAATGGGTGTTTATGGCTAGGAGGGCCTATACCCATCACATATATGCTCATTCACAATATTACACACCTGTCATATGAAGGTCTCAACTCGGCCAAGGAGTTTGGCAGAAAGATGAGGGAGAAGGAGCTTGGTGAGCAAATGAAGAAATATTATGAACTTGTAAAGAAGTTGCGCGGGTACTCAATTTTGTCTATCTCAGACCCCTCAGTTTAGTCAGCCGTGTAGATATTGGCAGGAAAGGTGATGAGGAAGTGCTGCGCAGATAAATTTCCAGCGCCCATAGTGTCCCTAGCTTCTCTATGCGTGAAGGGCGTCTTGTTCAACACGTCCAAGTACATGTGCCAAGAATTTCTCGCGAATTTCCGTGAGGCCCAGGATGAAACCAAGCCATTTCATTACGCTTGGTTACTTCTATCGATTATATTGTTTGCATGGGAACTACCGGAGGATAGCCAATTTCCTCTTCTAGAAGAAGGATTACTGGAGGTAGCACAATTCACCTCTTTGTGGGCTACAAAGGACCCTGCGTGGATCACAAAAACAAAAATCTTTTGGGTCTTGATGGAATCAAATCTCCGCATGGCGATTAACCAATGACCAAGGTTATCCCCAACCTTGTACACACAATTGTCAACCTACACAACCTTTAAGGCTGAGTTTCACAAAGTATATATCCAGGCATGGAAGGATCCAACAAAAAAGTGGCATGACTTTCCATACTTGGTGACGAATATTGATGTGAAGGAGGTAGTGGCATGCTGGCTAGCAGATTGGCATCCCCCTTCAGATCTAGCTTGTGGGCCAAGCATAGGTGCAGAGAGTGTGGCCTCGACGGAAAGGAAGGAGGCAACTAAGAAGGTTGCACAAAACTTTGTTGCGTAGAGAAAGAAGGATGCTGCAGAGAAGGCTCGGGTCGAGAAGGAACGCGCTACCAAGGAGAAGGGAGAGTAGGAGCAGTGTGAGACCCAGAAATATGACAAGTCACCTTGAATAGAAACAGAAACATAAACATGACAAGGTGGCGGAGGCGAGGAAGGGTAGCGCACCCCCTTCATTTTGAAAAGGCGTGATCTGGAGTAGCAAGGTGAATCATGAAAGAAGTAGACAGCCCAAAAAACACAGGTTGATCCCATGGTGCTCACAGAAAGAGATCTAGATGAGATCGGTGACAAAGTCTGTGACACCATGATAGAAGTGTTGTAGTAGTTGGAGCAATAGTACTTGCAAACATTGGGCAGAGTTTAGAAGGATCTTCGAGAGTTGCAGCTCCAAGCAGATGACGGGAAAGTGAGTGACGCAGCAGGAAATTCAGCACGAGGTCAAAGTATAAGTGCGGAAATGATTCCGTGGCCACAGGATGTGCTAGTCTTCCCCTTGACTGCAGGTTTAGTTTGCACCGACACTGAGAAACAATGTGCCCTCCTCAACAAAATCCCAAATATGGGCTTGAACCTTGCTGCGATGCAATTGGTGTCATTGCATGTGTTATTACAGGGAGTCATGGAAGAGCTTTGCATCAGGGAACAACGAGCTCTCAATGCTGTCAATGAGATCAAAGTTAATAATTAGTAGTTGTTCGCTGAGAAGACATGGATTTTGTAGGAGAAGGAAATTCTCTAGGCGCACAGTTCACGACTGGAGTCAGCAGTTGTGGAAGCATGTAGAATAGTGCCTGAGCTTCATATTCCTAAAGATGCACAGTTAGAAGCGAAGATAAGGAAGTTCGCTGTTGGCATGTACAAAGCAAAGGCAGAGGTTGGCTGAGTTCAATTCGAACCCAATATGAAAATAACTGAGCTGCAATTAAAATTGTAGTCGACAACTCTGCCTAAGGTCCGGAAGTAGCGTAGAGTTGCCATCAAAGAAGGAATGGCCACCCTGTATGCCACAATCACTAAATGTTCGACATTATTTGAGCAAGGAATGGAGTTGGGGACAACTTGCAGGAAGACCCCAACCTGCAGACACTGAATACAAAGGGTCAGGGAGCTGCAGAGGTAGTATGACGAAGTTAGGGCAACGATGCACTCCATTGCACCAGTGTAGCGCCTAGCCAAATTGCAGGAGGGGAAGTAGCTCCTCGCTTAGGTAGAGGCAACATAAAAGAAGGAGGAATTGCTTAAGGTGAGGCCACAACCTTGGTTAGAGGAGGCTTACCAAGTCATGACCAATATTTAGGAGAAGCTAATGGGCTTGCAACATATGCAATAGACAATGAGGCTGGTTGTAGAAGGACCAACTATAGAGAAGCTAGTTGAGAAGGTCAAGTAGACAGCTACTCAGAGCGCTACTGAAGTTGCTGTCGTTCAGGTGGAGTTGGGGGAACTTCGCAGCAAGATCATATCGCCAGCTGAGTGACTCGAGGGTGAGTCACGATCTTTATGTTGGGGGCCTATTGGGATGGGGTCCCCTGGGTTAGTTTTGGGGTTAAAATAACCCAAGTTTTGATGTATATTTTGTAACTATTGTAAAGTCTCTGCGATTTGTGGATGCAGAGCGCATAGATGGTTAGGATTCAAAGGGGTTTTAGCCCCTTTTTTATGTAAAGTTTGAGTCGGATTTGAGAACCACCCATGGCCCATGGACCATGGGATTGTATGTAAAAGGCTATAAATAGGTGTGTCTGAGAGAGCCTAAGGCATAATATTGGAGGTAATGGGTCAGTAAGACAAAAGTGATAACGTAGAGAGTGGGTCAGATAGGAGAGAAAGGCTTTGTATCTAACTGTGTAGAGGCCTAGGTAGGATCCGAAGATGAGTGTGCGGACCCCTACAACTGAGTGCGCAGTGTAGTTTTGAGTCTGTAAAGTTGAACTAAAGACCAATAAAGAAGTTTACCAAAGAAATACTGTGTATATCTGTTTATTTCTGTTTACTTATGTTTGCGATATATACTATGGATAGATAATGTGTGTATCAAATATTGATCTAATGGTTCACGATTCTATTGGATAACTATTAGATAATGTACGCAAGCATGTTTACGTATTTTCGCGACAACTTTGATGAATTAGCTAATGTTTATTAATAACACAAGCTTATCTACGTAATCCCTAATATAGAATTGTTCTCTGATGCACGTAAGTGGATAAATCAATAGATAAAGGTCTGTAAAAGTCGATCGCAGACATCTGCGAAGGTCTAAAGACAGTTTGACTAGAGTTACAGTACTGAGTCCAAGGGGATTATTGATCTGCGTGAAGGTAGATTTGAGGCACTAAAAGTCATCACACTCATCTCTGGATGTAGAAACTTGGTTCTTGCATGCCCCCATACTACTTCGGGTGAGATTGCAACCTGCACTACGCGGGTTGTTTCTGAATGGGCCAGTAGTGTAGGGATTTGTTGGTTGGTGCAGCTAACTCTGAACCTGGGTTAGGACCCCCTAAGTCAACACATATGTTGGGGTGGAATGTGTCTCACCCTTCATCATTTGCAAGAAATATTTGATTTCAATCAGATATGTGTCCTTGGGAACTTTAAATTTTGTAATGCAACAGTGAGAAAATAAATAGAAAAATGTTGATAAACTATGTATTTGTGAGCTTGCTTGCTAAATGCATACCATAGCCCGTGTGTTGTTTGTTTATGTTATGAATTGGTAACTTTCTATTGATGCCTAAGCGAGAGGATAAATATGATTATAATGATTGTGATGATTTTTTAATCCTTATATGCATACTTGTAAATTATTATTAGCCTTTTGTGATGTATGGTGTGTTTCAAAAGGAATAGTATTGACAGTTTTGTGGTCTTGGTTATTGCATAGTTTTTGGCTAGATCCCTATTTCATGAAAGTAAATAAATGTGGCTAAGTAGACAAGGGAGGTTAACCCTCAATATTTTGGATAACCTTGATGACTAGTTGGGTATGAGGGCCTCCCTACAAGTTGAATAAGTAAGTTGGTATGACCCAGAAGGCTAGAGGAGCCTTATATTTTCTACGATGATTAGAAGGTCTTGTTAATGGTGGGACCCAGAAGAAAGAGTAGAAACCTTGATTAAAAATGGGATATTAAAGAGGATAGAGTCTTCTTAGAACAATTGATGATCAAATATGAAGAGTTCACCAAAGAACTCTTGTGTTGGTGGAAAGTTTAAAGAAGAGTTTAAGTGGCCAAGGAGAAATTTGGTGTTTTATCCTTTATTTCACACAAAAAGGAATTTGGGGCTTGACACCTTTTATATTTCAAACCATACAAATTTTTTGGGACTAAGCTCCATAGTCCAACACTCTATGGAAAATTGCAAATTGAATTTACCATTTGGTTTGGCAATTTCCTTGGGAATTTACGTATTGAGGCTCCAACCCTAGTCCTCAGTCATATGGTTGATAAGAGGGCCATGACTGAGAGCTAGTAAGGGGATTATAGATATATCAAGCATTGTAGGTTTTGAAACACACATTATCTGGAAATACTTGATATGGCGTGATTTCAACTAACGGATCAACAATGAATTGTAGAAATTTATTTGACATGTTACATCAGTTGATGGCACTAGGACCTCAGTGAATTATAGTAACCAAAACAGTAGAGTACTAGAAGAATAAAAGGATGAAATCATGATGACATAAGAAGGATGATGCAATAATTCCACGCGTACAACACATGTCACTTGAATTCGATACTTTTGGCATGTCGTCTATGTAATTGTTAATGCCACATGGCACACATTAGCAAGTACCACAAGGTAGAGGAATCTTTAGTCTATACCACATGTTAGGTGGTGAATGGATGGTAGTGATATGAGGAGGTAGGTTGAGTTGGCCATTGGTTTGTCAACATATCAATATTTATAGGGTATCATAGTTATAGAGACTTCACTGATACCTTGGTATACTGTATTGTGATATCAACATACAAAACATCGGGCTATTGGGGTATTAACATACTAGCCATATTTCCATATTTGTGCACTGATATATCGATACATTGGAACCTTGGACATATCAAAATATTGGTGATGTGGGCCACCAATATATTGGCATACTAGAACACTATGGAATTTGGTAATTGTATCGTAAGAAAAAATACCGATATAGTAGGGTGCTAGTATGATAGTCGGGTGGTAGGCATGGATGAAAATGGAAGTGTCACATGGCCAAGGGTTGCCACATGTTAGTCACATGGATTTATATTTTCTGATGTTTCCCTTAAGGGGTTAAACTTCAAAGGGGCATAACTATTAAAAATGTATTCATTGGGGGAGGGGGTGAATCAGTAGCGACTGTGTTTATTAACTTTTAAATTCCTTTCCAATTACTGCAACACAATATTCATTAACACATTAGTAGATTAAAACATATAGAAAAACATGTGAGAACCATGAGAAATAACCAAGGAGTCCTATATAGGAGAACACAATATTTTCTGGTGAAAGCCCTCTCTAGGACAAAAAGCCACCTGCTACTCTACTGCTCAGATATTCTATTATGATGAACATGTTTTACATAGAGGAGCTACCACCTAGCAGCTGGAAGAATTAAATACTAAAACAATATACTAGCAACATCAAACATAAAGAATCCTCTCACATGAATCTATGAACCTCTGGAGGCAACCACCCCCAATTATCCTTTCCCAACTTCGATTGGACGCTGGATAAATCTTCTTTTCATTCTGATCTATTTGCTAGAAGGCTCCCACCTTGTCTACTAACTATCTATAATGAAGCCTCATGCCTTCAACACCTCCATTTGAACCATGTTTCATGCATTTTCAAATTGGGATATCAAACCTACTCAACATGAGCAACCCAACAACCTCTCTCTGATATAAGCTCAAAACATCATAATAATCTCATCAAAACAAATATGCATAAATCAACCAATCAATCACTGCAACAAACCGACAACAATATATACAAAAAAGATAATCTGATCAAAATATGATAAGAAATCATAAAGGAAATGATGTACGATCCTTCCTACTCTTTTACCATACTACTACATAAGATTTTGGTTGAAACAAAATTATGCTGCCATCTTATATCACTGAAATCTGCTGAAAATGTTCTGCATAAATTCCCACACAACTCACACACACCACACTTCTCTTACTCACACTCTCTAATCTCACACAATCATCATATTTTTTCTCAACTGAACCAACCAAATGAGCAACCTTTCTCCACATATTTGTAATTTCTGAAGATGATTAAATCAATTATTTCCACCTCTGTAGTGGAGCTTTGTTCATATGTTGGAAGGGGCTCGATTCAATTCTTTTTTATTCAATCAATCCACTAACTTGATTTACTGATGAATATTCTCTTTTAACCAACTTCTAGAAGCATAATAACCTTTTTTTGACCTTTACTGGATGAGTCCTGAATAATATAAGCCGAAAAATCACATAAAGAATCGATGAGAGTGAGGAATGCAGAGGAATTTTCGCTCTGAGTCTTGGTCGCACACACAAGCTTGAACTTGTCTTCTAAGTGATTGGACTATTCTAGCCACTTTAATGGGCCTCCATGCATGTGACTCGAGATTTTCTTCCTCAGTTGCTCTCTTTGCACTATAAGGATTCGACTGGCAAGCTCTAGTTGCTCCCATGACCTTCCTTCAATGCGATTAGAGTTGAAACTAGCTTGAAACATAAGTATCTGCCTTCAAACTTGCATTCGACTTGTTCCAATGCTTGATCATCATTAAGAAGCCACTATAGCCTCTACTACACTCCAGAAATCCACTATAACAACTCCATCATCATCACAAGTCAAACTAGGTTGACTTGAACTCCATCCATCGACTGCACTAACTCTGAAGCCATCAAACTTCACCATAAATACTCCAACATCTGCAACCTTCAATGGAGGACCATGTAACTGATGATACAAGATGAAACCCATCCATAGATACATCAAGTACCATAAACATGCTTGACAGTCTCCAATACTGTCAACTAGGTGTAGTAGCTCCATATCCCGCAAAGGCATCCATACAAACACAAGCCAACAACCTGTACTAACAACTACAATCATCAAACCAAAGTTTGTAACCAATGCACAAGACAAGTACCATATTACTAGCATAGACCTAGTGCTATCCAACCAACCATGTACTATCTCATTCATACACACATAAAACATAGACCATAAGCCACTCAACCAAGTGCATAAACAATCACACACAACCAGGTTGACATCAATGCCAACCACACAACTCCCCATTTGGAATTAATGGAAACCCCATCTGAACCAACCAACTAACCTCTAAAAGAATCCTCATTTACTCCCCCTTTGACATCAATGGAAAAGGGCCTCATCCAAATAACCATGGCCTCATCTAAATAAACATAGCTAAATAGACACTACTCCCCCTAGAAACTATATGTGTCTCAACAAGCAATGAAAACCATTACCATCCACATAGTGTGGGCAACACCATAACATAACTAGAAACATAACAACACATCATATAAATCAACATGGTAAAATCATAATCAGACAACAACAACACTCCTCATAGGAGCATGATAGAAAATAATAGCAGTAATAACTCTCTCTCTCCTGAAGAAAAATCAACAAACTCTCCTCATAACAACTCTACTCTCAACCAACAAAAACAACACTCAACTCAACAACAACATGAACATCAATAGTGAAATACCATGAGTAGCAACACACTCTCCATCAACAATATAGCATAATCATCAGCAACAACACATCATAAGCAACAATAGAAGAAACAAATCTTTACTCAGAAGCACCAACTATGTCAACCTCACTCTCCTCCATACCCACAACAACATAGTGTATCGACAAAAACAACAAACCATATTTGATCAGTAGAAGAATACTAGATATGCTCCCCTTGAGCAACATCATCCTATAACCGATGCCTTCTAGTTGAAGGCTACACCTCAAGGACCAAGGGACTGACTATACAGTATGAATGATACAACACCCATCAACCCATGTGAATGGCTACCCTCATCAATGAATGCTAGACATCATGACTCTCTCTCCAATGTGACCATGACCAATGATATACGATATAATGTAGTACATAGTTGTATAATGAAATACACGGATATAAAATGACAATGGCATGATATACAATACCCCAAAGATGGATGTAACAAAACATAACGACACCAACTTGTCATGACTCATAACCTTCCTATCACCAACTCATGACAACATAAACTCGATTACATGATAAATTGAGTACATGGCTCCATAAACAAGATACATGAATGAAGTCGGTGAAGTACAATATGAAGCATGTGTTTGTTACATAATGACCAAAAATTATGCCTCTCCCCAAGACATACTCAAATATGCTCCTTGACTAGCACTTAAACATTTTGCCAACCAAAATATGAAGAATTATTAGCAACATAAATATCATCATGCATCATCTAGAAACAAATAAATTGATAGCAACAATAACCAGCCATCATGAGATATGAGAGAAATACTAACATATATGACATCAAAAGAGCAACATAAAATTCCAAAATGTAAAAACAACATAAACATAATTCATGAACTTGCAACAACAATATATGACCATCATCTCACATGTACGAACAACACATCAATGATAGTAGCAATAACCATGTCAAAAATATGTGCACCATTTGCAACAATAATCATCCACTCAAAGTAGCAGGGATCAAATCAACACATCTCTCATCATAAGATATGCCTCAATTTATTATAGTAGCAAACCATGAATGCATGAAATAATAAATTTGATCAAGAACTCCAACTAGTATCGACATATCATATCACCGATAATCATCAAACCATATATGAATAATGCCAACAATTAAGTAGCAACTAATAATCTTCAACATGAACAATACAAAGATATACTAAATGAAACATAGACCAAGTAACCACCAATCTCCTCAATAGTGGCAAAGAATAAATGATGACCAAGGAAATAATATCTAATGGTAACAATGTCACATCACATGTAACAATAACCAACAATAGTAGAAAATACATGTATATGAAGCATAAACACTATCAATATGAAAATAATCAACTGCATGCAAATCATATAAGGCATATAAACTCAAGGAAGTTTAAATCAACCTCTAATAGCTCCTGCAATGGCCAATGTTAGATAAATAGATAATCATGAAAAGCATAACAACATCCTCCAACCAATCTCATGGACCATGATGCCATCAATAAACCACTAGTAAATGAAAGCATGTAAGATGCCCCCCTGCATATGTAACATCTCTAAATAATATGCTGCAATAACAACTACTAGACTATAAAAACATGCATCATTATCTCATCCAACTTTCCAATATGGAAACACTTTTAATGATTGACATGCAATCCTAATGCAACCATATGCTTCCCCTGAGACACACATGCCTCAATTTTTAGTGGGAGTGCTTTTCTGCTCCTTTCTTCTCCAAATTTTGTGAGGTTGATCTTTGACATTCATACTTGGCTTCTTGACTGAATGGATTTGCATGACCTTCTTCCTTTGATTTGATTGTCTAAAACACATATGAAGCTTACAATCTATGGCCTTATGGCCCACATTATCACAAAAATAACATCTGATATGCCCAATAAATGTGGGAAAATGTTCAAATCTATTGATGATATGATTTATACTACTTTCTCCAAAGGTCCTACAATCAACACCTTTATTACCAAATTCATTACATAAGAAACAATACCCATAAAATAAATTTGTATACTAGAAAACTGATGGGACTGATCTTTGAGGGTCCTCCTTCTTTGCCTGCTTATTCTTCTTGAAATGATTTATCTTTTTGTTCCAGCGATTGGCTGAAATGTGCCCAAATTTTTGACAGCTAAAACAACTAACATTTCTCATATCTTTCCTTGGCACATTTTTGGGCACTTGGCTCGGAATTCAATTTTGTTGGTGATTTACATTATTGCTGCTTGAACATTTTTCTTTGGGATATTCATTTGTTTCTTCATTTTTCTTCTTGATGCTCTTTTCTAATTCTGATTCAAGTTTCTCACAATGGAAGATTCGATTCTTGAGCTGGATACTAATCTCCTCAATTTTCTTTTCTTTCTCCAACTAATTTTGCAAATCAGAAATCTCTTCTTTGAAAGCATGTTCTGTCTCTTCAAGAATCTGAAGATGTTTCTTTAGATCTTTATTCTCCATCTTAATTTCTTCAATCAATCTTGCTTGAATTCTATTTTTGGCTTCACGGATCATTATTCTTTTAATCTCTTCACCTTAAAATTCCTGCAATGGAAATAAACTTTCCTCACTTATTGAGGAATCAACTTCAAAAATTTGATCACCAACTTCTTTAATAACCCCAAAATCATCATCACTAGAATGGCAAGGAAAATGTCTATCACTGAAAATACCATTTTCCATACCTTTTATCAGCTAAATAGGTTCTCTGGATTTCACAACATTATTGGATTGTTTGCAAATATTCTTTTTCTGTATTTTCTTCTTCTTATTCTTCACCATAATCCCATGGTCTTCTCTCAAGCGATCAAGCTTCACCGAGAGAACCTAACTATGATGCCAATTGTTAGAAATGTATTCACTATTGATTCAGGGTGGGGGTGAATCGGTAGTAACTGTGTTTATTAACTTTTAAATTCCTTTTCAATTACTGCAACACAATCTTCATTAACCCATTAGTAGATTAAAACACATAGAAAAAAATATGAGAACCATTAGAAATAACCAAGGAGTCATGCACAGGAGAACACAATATTTTCTGGTGGAAAATGATCTCTAGGGAAAAAAACCACCTCCTTCTTTACTAATCAAATCTTCTATTATGCTGAATACGTTTTAACATAAAGGAGCTACCACCCATCAAATATAAGACTCGACTACTAAGATAGTATGCTAGTGACATCAAACATAAAGACTCTTCTCACATGAATCTATGAACCACCATTCAATGGAGGCCACGACCCCCAACGAGCCTTGTCCAACTCCGTTTGGACTTTGGAGAAATCTTCTTTCCATTCAGACCTATGTGCTAGAAGGCTCCCACATTGCCTACACACTATCTATAATGAAGCCTCTTCCCTTCAACACCTCCATGTGAACCACATTTCATACATTTTCAAACTGGGCTCTCAAACTTGCTCAAAATGAGAAACCGAACAACGTATCTCTGATATAAGCTCAAAACATCATAATACTCTCACCAAAGAAAATATGCATAACTCAACCACTCAATCACTACAACAACCCAAAAAAAATACATACAAAAAATATAATATGATAAAAACACGATAAGAAAGCATAAAGGAAATGTTCTATAATCCTTCCTACACTTTTACCAAACTACTACTGCATAAGATCTTGGCTGAAACAAAGTTTTACTGCCATCTTCTATCACTGAAATTTGTTGAAAATGTTCTGCTTCAATTCCTGCACAACTCATACACACCACACTTCTCTTACTCACACTCTCCAAGCTCATACAACCACAATATTTTCTTCTCAAGTGAACCAACCAAATGAGCAATCTTTCTCCAAATATTCATAATTTTTGAAGATGATTAAATCAATTAGTTCCAATTCTGTAGTGGAGTTCTATTCATATGCTGGAAGGGTATCAATCCAATGCATCTTGACTCAATCAATCCACTAACTTCATTTACTGATGAATATTCTATTTTAACCAACTTCTAGAAGAAAAATAACCTTTTTTCCAACCTTTACTGGATGTGTCTCGAATAATACAAGTTGGAAAAACACATAAACAATTGATGAGCATGGGGAATGCAGAGGAATTTTTTCTCCGAGTCACAGTCAGACCCACAAGCCTGATCCAAATTGACTAGAAGGGTTGGTCGCTCTCATGAACCTATCCTCCAAGATAATGGACTATTACAGTCACTCTGATGAGCCTCCATCCATATGACAAGATTGTTCTTCCTCAGTCTCTCTCTCCGCACTATAAGGATTCAACTGACAAGCTCTAGTTGCTCCCATGAACTTCCTTCCATGCGACTGGGGCTAAAACCAGCCTAAACCATAAGTATCTGCCTTTAGACTTGCACCAAACTTGTTCCACTACTTGATCATCATCAGGAAGTGACTGTAGCCTCTACAACACTCCAACAATCCACTATAAAAACTCCATCATCATCACAAGTCAAACTAGGTTGACTTGAATGTCATCCATCAACTACACTAACTATCAAACCATCAAACTTCACCATAACTACTCCAACATCTACAACTATCAAAGGCAGACCCTACAACTGATCATACAAGCTGAAACCCATCCATACATACTCCAAGTAACATAAACATGCTTGAAAATATCCAATACTATCAACTAGGTGTAGCAACTCCATATCTTGCAAAGGCATCCATACATACACAAGCCAACAACCTGTACTAACAATTTCAATCATCAAACTAAAGTCTACAACCAATGCACAAGCCAAGTACCATCTTACTAGCATAGACCCAGTCCTATCCAACCAACCATGTAGTATATCATCCACACACACACACACACACCATATGCCATAAGCCATTCAATCAAGTGCATAAGGAATCACAAACAACCAGGTTGACATCAATGCCAACCAACACCAATGCAATCTCCAACATCAATGCTACTAGATTGACATCAATTCCAACCTCACAACTGATCCATAATGTCAACAATAACTTTTTCCTTGAAGCTCAGAAAGAGATTAAATTGATATCATTGGAAAGTACTCAACAAGTAATAGATGATGATAGTATCAAAAATATAATTTGAGGTGATGAAATAAATTGGAAATTCGATAAACCCATAGTCATAATAAACATTGAAGGTTAGGTGTAGTTATACCCCATTACCTAATATGACATTATGGGGTTATGTGTGTCGCAATTTAACTATTGTTTATAATTATTTTAAACAATTTTTATTTTTATTTTTTTTAATTTTTAATTTTTATTTTATTTTAATTTTTATTTTTATTTTTGTGTGTTCTCCTAAAGTCTAGGAAGATAGATTTCCAGTAGAAATATGAAAATAAATGTGCAATAGAATGGTCTGAAGTAGCTTGGAAAAAAATTCTCAAAACATAAGAGAAGAGTCATATAAAAGGAGGACAATAAAGACACCTCCTTACTAGATGGAATCATAAGTGTTGAACTCAACAAGTTGTAAGGCTGATTAAAATTATCATACCCCAAGAAAAGCAAGATGAGTTAAATGTTGTGATGTTGCAAAGTCTACTAGACATGTAACAATAAACACATCATGAACTAGGTGCCAATAATTTGAACAAGCCCAGGTCCAAATAGGTTTATAGTCCATTTGAAATCCAAAAGTATGGATCAATGATAGTAAGGTAGAAGGGAGTGGATTAAGAAAGAGGCACGAGAATGAAATAGAGGTTGAAACCAATGAGAATACCTTAGCAAACATCTATGAGGGTGGAACAAACAATTCTTATAAGTTATTCAACACAACAATTAAATCAAATATTCCTAAGAAAAATAAGAAGAAGCATGGGAGGATCTTATTATTTGAAGATTTTAAGAAGGAAAAACCTCCCACTTTTGATGGGGAAATAAGAAAGAGTGAAGAGGCTGAAGCGTGGCTTCTAAGGCCTAAATAAATATTTTAAAGTGCATAATTACTATGAAAACATGAAAGCATGGGTAGCCATATTCATTTGAAGGGAAAGGCTCACATATGGTGGGAAGATATCAAGAATGTCTAGGGAATTCAATAGAAGAAGCTAATCTGGAGTAAGTTTGAGAGATAATTCAAGAAGAAATACCTGTCTAAAAGGTATTATGATGGAAAAATCAAGGAATTCCATGATAAAAAACTATGACTACTCACTATGAAATCATATGCCAACATGTTCATAGAAATATTGAGATAGGTACCTAATATCAAATAAAAGAAGATAATAATCCAACATTTCCTCAGTGGAATGCCCACAATATTATCAATACTTGATAGAGTTCGATGAACCTAAGGCATCAAAGGACACCATTCAGAAACATAAATACTATTATGACTAGTCAAACATAAGATTGAATCTCAAATATAATGGAAAAAGAAGGAAAATACCACCTTCAAGAAGTAAGGATTGATATCCTCACACTACAGGCAGGATAAGAAAAACATTGAGTTCAACATACCATCCAAGAGTGAATTCTAGCAAAAATTTTCTACTCCAAGCAGAAATTAGCGAATTTGACCAACAAAGGAAGATGACGAAAACAAAGGAAAATGCTAATGAAGTGTTAGGGGTACAGGGAAGAGAACATTTAAGAGGTTTTCCACACCAAAAAAAAGATATGAAAGGGGTGTATAATGTTCAATAGGTCATTACTGTCAACAATATAGCCAGGAGTGTACCCCAGATTTATGTGACCATGGAAAATAAGCAAGCATAGTACCAAGCCCCATTGGAGGAAATGGAAAGTATACTTTCTAACTTCCCTATTTAAATTTTAGTTTACCTAGGTTCTAACCTTAGATATGTTACTCCAAAAGTTGTTGAAGCATGTGTTTTACAGAGAAAGCAACATGCCAAGTCATGGCTAGTTCAATTAGCCACTAGAGTCAAAAGGAAGGCATATGATGTTGTGGAATCATGTCAATTTGAGCCGAGCAGCTGAGATACACAAGCCACTTTAAGTGTATTACCTTTGAGGTCATATGAATTTCTAATTGACATGGAATGGTTGGAAACACACAAGGAAAATAATTACTTCTATAACAAAATGTTGGAATGCAAAGATGATGGAGGAGAGTAAAGGCTACTATAAGAAGTTCAAAATCATGTATTCGTGAGATAGATTTCAGCTCTATAATTGAAGAAATATTACATAAAGGGATGCCCCATGTATTCCATACAAATGAAATTTCATTTGGGGAAAATAGTTGAATATTGAAGATCACCTCCATACTATAGGAATACAATGATTTATTTTCAGGAGAGATACCAGGATTTATCTCTAAGAGGGACATTGATTTCTCTATCGAGCTCACTCTAGGAACTTCGTTCATATATAGAGCACCATGCATGATGAGTATGCTTGAGTTGGTGAAGTTCAAGATAAAATTGAAATAAATGTAGGAAAAAGGGTATATAAGACCTAGTGTGTCACTTTGGGGAGCTCTAGCCTTGTTTGATAAGATGAAGTATGGTACTCTTAGGTTGTGTTTTGATTACATACAAATAAATAAATAAACTGTTATAAAAATATGAATTGCACATGATTGATGATCCGTTTGACTAGTTGAGAGGCACCACAATGTTTTCAAAAGTAGATAAGAGATCAAGATATCATTGTCTAGATAAAATATGAGGAAATATACAAGATTCCATTTTGGAATAGACATGGGTACTACAAGTTCGTTGTGGTTCCATTTGGGTTAATAAATCCACCAACCACATTTATGTGTCTTATGAATAATATTGCAAGAAACTACTTGGACACATTCATGTAGGTTTTCATTGCTTATATTCTATTCTAATCAAATACTAAAGAGGAATATGAAGAGCACCTTAAGGCCATGTTACAAGTGTTGTGGGAGCACCATCTATACACTAAGCTCAGTAAATACGACTTATTCCAATGGCAAGTGAATTACTTAGGTCATGTTATCTTATGAGAAGTAGAAGTTGATATTGAAAAGATCAAGGCCATACTAAAATGGTATGTTCCCCATAATGTAACAAAAATAAGATCCTTTATGGAAATATCAGGATATTACAAGATATTTATTCAAGGATTCTCGGAGATTTGGAATGCAATTATGACATTGCAAAAGAAGGGAGTAAGGTTTAATTGGACATAAGAGTGTGTAATGGGCTTTGAATAGCTAAATCACTTCTCAAACATGCTCCTATTTTAAAGATTGCAGACTTGGATAAATATTACATAGTTTGCACTGATGCTTGCAAAGAGGGACTTAATGGAGTTCTCATGGGGGATGTAAATGTGATCAATTATGAGTCCAAGAAATTAAATCAACATGACAGTATTTATGTAACACATGATTTGGAGCTTGTAGCCATAGTACACACCTTATAAGTGCGGATGAACTACTCTCTTGGAAGAAAATTCATCTTAATGATGGATCATAGTGGGCTAAAGTATTTGTTCAATCAACCTTGATTGAATGCCAAGTGCATGGAACTTATTATCGAGTTCAATTTTGCTATCAAATACATCAAAGGCAAAGAAAATTGAGTGGTTGATGTGCTTGGTCTAAGCATGTAAGTGATATACATGGAAACCATTAGTACATGTGAGTCAAACATCAATAAAAGAATTAGATAAGCGGTATAGGAAGATGAACACTTCCAAAATGTAAGTAAATTCTTACAGCAATAACCCAAGGGGAAAATGGGTGAAAACTAATAACTAATTAAAGAAGGGTTTCTACTGTACAATGGCATAGTGCACATACCCAATGTAGCTAACTTAAAGAAAGTCATAATGGATGATTTTCATAGAAGAACACATGTAGGTCACCTAGAATATAAAAAGATGATAATAACAACCAAGAAATTATATTATTGGCCAAGGATAAATAGACAAATTTCTGAATATATTTCTATATGTTTATAATGCCAATAATTCAAAGAGGAATGCAAGCACCCAATATGGTTGTTGCAACTAATACCAATACCATAATGGAAGTAGGAAATGGACTTCATCATTGGACTATTAAGAACCCTCAAGTAACATGAAAAGGTGAGCCATGTAGCTTCATTTATACTTGTGACGTCTACATATAAGGAAATCGACATTACCCAAATTTTCATGAAGGAGATTTTTCATATTGCATGGCATGCCCAAGAATATCATATTCGATCGGGATGCAAGTTTCACCTCAAAATTTTGGAAGGATTTATTTACATGTTTGGAATCCATATAGAATTTAGGATAGCCTATCACCCTAAAATTGATTGAAAAATAGAAAAGGTGAACAAAATATTGGAAAACATGCTCAGGATGTCTGTTATGCATCAACCAAAGAGGTGGGAAGATTTTATGCCTATGGTGGAATTTGATGACGATAATGGATATCAAGAGTCATTAAATATGAGTGCTTTTGAAGCCCTATAAGGTAGGGAATATGATATCCCAATCAATTGGGATAATCCAGTGGATAGAGTCACACTTGGGACAAATATGTTAAAATAAATGGAACATGGAGTAATCAACATAAAGTAGAAATTAAAGGTAGCTCAAGACTAAAAGAAGATTTATTTAGACCAAAATAGATTTCACAAGGAATTTCAAGTGGGAGAACATGTATATATTTGAATTAGGCCAAAGTGAAGTTCCTTAAATGTGGGATCATGTGCCAAGTTAGCAATGAAATACTATGGACCCTTTAAGACCTTGGAGAGAGTGGCGCTAGTAACATACATAATTTCCCTGCCTCCCATAGTGAAGGTACATGATGTGTTTCACATATCCTTGCTTGAAAGATAAATAAACAAATAAATAAATAATTAATTAATTATTAAATACACACACAGATGTGTATATATATATGATTCTAATCATATTTTTGATTGGGATTTGATATAGGTGGAATCCAAAGGAGAATTTTAAGCAAAACCTCAGAGCATACTCGAAAGGAGGGATACCATGCTCCAAAATCAAGTCATCATGTAGGCCAAGGTGCAATGGAAGCACTTTAGAGAAGATGAAGCAACATGGGAATTGGAGGATTCCATGAAAAAGGCATACCCATTTTTATTCTCTATATATATTTAGTCCTACAGATAGTAGAACACCAAGGATGATGTTTCTTTAAGAGGGAGGGGATTGCAACATCCCTTTTATAATCCCAAAGTTTTGTAAATGTAAATGTAACTAAAAAACGGTAATGTTGGTGGGGTGGCCAACATGAATAACTTTCCAAATCCAATCCACAAATGTTTACATGTCATCACCCCATCACAAGTTTAGGAACCACACACTTACATAGTTCCACCTCTGAAGGAAGTTTATGGTATCCACTCTGCTTATCTCCAAATGGTTCCACACACACTCGCTCATTAGCGCTACCTTCCACATGAGAGATTTGGGGTCCCTCATTTGTATGTAGAGTAAATTAGTACCTATATGGCCCTATTGGGGCATCAAAAATCATTGCAACAACATGGGGTATAACCACCCGGTCGGGACCTTAAGACAACTAGTTTTCCATTTAAAGTGGTGGCTCCGACTGGGGATAATGGGACTAGTTTCCTAGTGTGGGTTTTAATATGAGAGTGGGTGGTTCATGAGTGCTTGCAAATAGAATAATGATAATCTAAATGACCTATTATATCACGAAAATATTCTAATTAACTTATTCTAATATAAACCTGGGTATTTTTGTGTGGTATGCGATCTACATAGATACCTGCTTAACACATGATAATAAAGATTAATCACGCATAAACAGAGATGATAATGTATAAGATAATTTCTTTGAATAAATAGTTAGTCAAAGAAAATTTTAAAATATATCGCATATATGATGAATTATATATATGAAAATTAACAATTTCGGCTAGGCATCATACAATAGTGCAATTAACGCTTAACATAAAGAATAAATCTCACACACAATTCATGAAAGTAAAGTGTTGTCACTGATTAAAAGAAAACATAAACAATCATACAAGATAATAGTACCATATGTGTGAAGTTCTACTCATTTAACGAATGACATGGATCAACTCCTGTCTTCAAATCAAATTATCTCCCAAGAACACAATAGTGCATCAACAAAGGAAAGTAGTCTGATATCTAAAAGAAATGATCATGTTCCATAATTCCACCAAAGCATTCACAAAATTACAAAGTGCATTCTTTGAAAATGTTTTTGGTAAAATTCTAGACCCTTATCTAAATGCATGAGAAGGGTATAAGTACTGTTCTGGCTAATGTGACAAAATAGATTATACAAAAATTAAGGAGGTTTCAAAAAACCTTCCTCCTAACTAGTTAACTAACTCTAAAAATAAAAGTGGCCTGATGAGAAGAACTAAGATGATGACTTTCTGTCTGCCAGCTTGTCCTTCAAATCACAAATATCGGTCATTGGTTTGAGTTGAGGAGATGCCCCAAAATGTGTCTTGAGCTGTCTTGTGAAAATCACATCGGTGAGAGGTGGCAACATCCGATGAGTGGAATGAAGTGAACAATTGAGGGTCATGATATGGTTGTGCGGTTTTACGAGGTTTTTCCAATACAACTCCCAATTGGTCTTGGTTAATTTTTTGATTGCCTCCCTTTTAGTCTCTGTCTTTTCCTACCAGCTTTTATGCAAAGCAGTTAAATCGAGCATTTCCTTCAGACTTCCTTCCTTTAGGAGGTTGGTGACAAACATAGTGTGGTTCACCACCTTGATTATATTCTTTGATACTCCAGCTACCCTTGCCATTGCTAGCTCTGCTTGCTTGATTCTTGCATCCCAATCTATGAAAAGAATGTCTTTGTGAGTCTCCTTGATTTCAGGCAGATTGGCCTTCCTTCCATCTTCTGTTTCCTTCCATTAGATAAAATCTGAGATTCTGGTGTTGAGATCAGTAAACTCGATTCTCTGGTCAATCTCTTTATCTGTTAGCTGATCAGTAGTGATCAGATAAGGAGTAATGTGTGACATATTTTGGCAGAAATGCTCCTGATGTTTCATTAGGAGGGAATTTAGTTCCAGAGCCTCTTTAATGAACTCCTCAGTAGTGGGAACGTCTTTATATCTTTCCATAGCTTGCTGCAATTCCTGGAGTTGCATGTTTTTAGTTGATATATTGGCTTCGTGGCTTATTTTCAGGGCCTCCATGCTCTGTTGCAATTGGGAGAGCTACTCGGCTACTTTCTTGTTCACATTTTCTTTCTCTGTTTCAAGCTGCTACTCGAGTTGTGCAATTCTCTCCTCCTTTTCTCTCAACAAATTAGAGACTTTAGTGGCTTTGTCCATAACACCCGTTGCATATGCTCCCATGAATTGTGACAATCTAGTCAAGTTCTTAGTTGGGTTGAAAGGAATGTCCCTCCAAACTATGTCCATGGGCTCATTTCCAGGTGGGAGCTTAGGTGTTTCTAACCTTTTCCTTTTTCTTTGTCTTCTTACTACTGCCTTGTCGAGAGGGTTGTAGAACATATCAAGTGGAGGGATTTCAGTCACTTTCAAGACAATCTCTGATGTGGGTAGAGCAGGGATAATCTCAGTCTACTGGGATGTTGTCGCCTACTCATCCATAGGTTTGGATTGCACATCCATGGGTTTGGACTGCTCGTCCATGGGCTTGGACTCTGTATTCTCCTTAATATGTAGATGATTTTGACACTCCATTGTCTCTTTTGTATATGTCATTTTGGGAGTGTCTTGCAGTTTCTAATTAAACTGATCCCACTCCTGCTCCAAACTGCTGCCTTTGACCTCTAAATTGATTTCTTTAGGTGGGGTTCTCAGAACATGTTTCTCAACTGATTTCCTGCTAGACTCTGTTGTATTATCAGTCTCTTGGGACTTCCCTGTATCTGGTGTTTTGTTAGTATTCACTTGAGACGTTGTGCGAGAACTAGGTCCTTCACTGTTAATAGTCACACTTGGTGTGGGATTATCTTCGATCTTTAATAAGTGTAGTGGGATTACTACAAGCCTTTCATTTCTGAATTCCAAAAATCTTTCAAAATTTTCAGGACTCAAGTTCACTTTAGCCCATTCGAATGCTTTTTCGAAGGACTTGGCTAACTGTAACAGGTCTTCAAAATCATTATCCACATGGTTATATGGCTTGAGTTTTACCATAGTAGTGATGTTATTTTCTACCTTGTCTGGATCGAATTGCCTTTTCGGCAATGTATGAAGCCTGAGGGCTTCCATGTTTACTGAATCTTTAATGGCATGATTAAAATTTTATAAAGAAAAATAATCGCACTTGATAGGAAAAGAGGGCCATATTAACTTCTTGTTTTCTTTGAGGACTTTAGTTAGGCCTTTTCCTACGATCTGGTAAGCAATTTCCCTTGCCAACAATTTATTAGAAACATATAAAGGAAGGAAATGTGGGTCGGTTGTGCTACCAAAAACTCTAATGTAGGTGAACCATTCTTCAATAAAATATTTGCTAATAGCTAGAAGGTCTATTGCAACTTCTTGGGAAAACCTGGGGGATTTCTTATTGAAAATCATTTTTTGTAGGGGAAAAATAACAGAACGACATATCTTATAGAAATGAGGTATATAATGGGATTCCCATATTTTCTTATGACTGAGGTGGATGGGGTAGGGATCCTATAAGGTCCATTTCTAACCCATGTTCGGAAATGCAATGCAGAAATAGATGGTGTCCATAATGAAGGCACAAAAATAGAAGGGGGAAGGTTCTCTTGAAAGGAGGTTCTCTTCTGTCGATACTCGATAATGATGGTGGCTAGGTTGTCAGATAGGATTGTGGACCAATTCATGATGTGGGAGTTAATGCAGGCATAACTCAGAGGAATCCATTCTATGGAAAACTTAGAATTATTAGGGAACCCATATAGTCTACATAACATAGCAACTGCATAGTTACAAGGGTTTGCCAAAGAGGCTATAGAATACATACCCGATTTTTCAAATTTGAATTTGTTGTCTAATACTCTCTAGCCCTGAATCATCTTTAAGGGGTCTGGGTTATTCTTTACGAAGCTGGCCATATATGTTTTATCATATATATCCTGAAGATCAGGTATATGATACATTTTCTTCATGTCCTCTACTCTGAACGATCCCATGAGTTCGTTTCTTGAATTCATGAATTGCCTATCTTCAATGGTGAGGTTTTCGACCACCCATATGATCATAGTTGTGGATGGGATGATTTTAGCCCTCGCTCCTATACTATGCAGGAGAGAACAGGAAACATCCTTGAATTGAAGCCCCAAAGGTCTTGTTGAGTCAGTTGTTGCTCTTGTAACAATAATCTTGGGACGCTCGACCTCAAGCCTATTGTAAATGACCTCCCAAGCTGTTGCTCCTCCATCAGAGCTATAGACTGTATCAGAGAATATAAGAGCCATTTCTATAAACTCAGATTCTTCAATGCTTTGCTTCTTCTGTTTCTGCATCACCTTCATCAATGACATGTCTTTTGTAGCTTGCCTGAAATGGACAAGATATACTAGTGCAGACAATATCGGGAAATTAAGATTGAAAGTATATCTGAAAAGACCTTAGATCATGAGAAATTTTTAGTGAGATACTCAATGTTAACTACCCATAACTTGGTAAATGATTAACTTTCCTCGGGCCGTTAAATATTTATTATCCTGTCAATTCGTTCGTTTTTTTATTTAAAACGCAATTATTTCACATGCTTACCGCTCTCATTCACATATCGCAATCTTCAAATGGATACAATATAGCGTTGTGCTTACTATAAGGTGAAATGAGATTGTGATTGTCGCAATATTGCATTTCGCAAATCATTAATGGGAGTTGTAATGGCACAGCTTAATTACTTGAGAAGTTTGCAAAGTGCGATTTGCGAAATGACAAGGTGCTTATAATCAGGATATCACAGCGGGAGGTTTGATCGTGCATCGCATATTTTTAAAGGTGCTTTATGATAGTCACATAGAAAAATGTGATTTGCGATTTGCAATAAGGATTTTATCCTTGGGTTGTTTTGCAATATTTTTCAAGGCAATTTCTTAGAGTTAGGTTTTATTATGATAAAAACTAAAAATTAAAAAAAAGGGTCCCCATTTATATCTCTAACCTAGCTATTGTTATCCATAAATGGGGGGGTTGTTACATAGTACAACAATTGGCGATTCACTTGGGAGAACCAGCTATCTCTGAGCAGTTTTCTAAAATTTCTAGAACTTTCAAAGTAATTAGAGTTATAGGAATAATAATAACATGAGTTATAAAAGTAAACAATATTTCTCTAGAATCTTTATCACTTACATAATCTATTTATTGAACTACCTTACTCTTGTAATGATATAAATACAAATGTTTGCATTAGTCAATAATAAGATTTAAACTGATATAGCAGGTGTTTTCTACATATTAATTTTTTACGTTTACTCATTTATCACAGATAGAGCCTCTGCTGCCAGCAGACATTCATAGCCTCGACGACTTATCTTTTAGCCAAAAATGATTCATTATACCATCTGAAGCAATTTTAAAATTTTGAAATGACATTCACTTGCTTTGAATCTCACTTGGATTTTGTCCTTTCTTCCTTTTTAATATAATCTTTTCTTTGAGGTTTCTTAAAACACATTGTCTAGGCTTGGTAACCTAATAATGACAATGTAATTCACTGGTTGTAACAAAATTGAACAAGTTGGCTTTTGATGAGACCCCTTGTCTTCTGATCGATGAGATCATCGGCTATTACCCTATTTTGATATGCAGTATTAGTAATATAAGTTTAATTATTTCCCTATGACCATGGTAAACAAGCTCACAATGAGACCTTTTATCTTCTAAGTTTTTTATATTTTAGAATTACACTAAAAAAAAGGAAAGTTTTATCAGATGGGGTGAATCATTGGCTCTTTTAAGAGTTTTGGATGATAATGATAGAGTTTTAAGATACTGATTTGCAGAAAGTCCTTACTAGGTCAAAGATTCTTTTCTTGACTGATAACAAAACATTCATACTGAAAAGATAAGAGTTTGTTCATAGAATAAATGTTTTTAGCAAGATCAAGTTTTTCAAAAAAAAATGAGGTTTGCTTTGGTACTCAAATGTTTTAATTAGTTCTTATAACTTTTACTTACTTATAGAAGCGAAAAATCAGAAATATTATCAAAGATTTTATTTTTGAAAAGCCAAAAGTAAATACTACTTAAATTTTATTTTCCTAGGAATTTGAAAGGCGATATGTTACAAAATTGGAAGAGGCTGTCTTCTAAGAAAAGTATTCTTTCAAGATTTTCCCATTAAGGGGCACAGAATCCTTTTTACTTGATAAGTCCTGTAAAAGAAACGTTGATTGTCCAATTTTCTCAATAATTTGAAAAGGGCCAAGCCATAGTCTTTGAAATATGGTATGTTTACCCTTTTCTTCATGTGCTTTGTTCCATTTCAAAACCAAATCCCTTACATCAAAAGTTTTTTGACTAGAATAGGTTGTATCAAAAGAGGCTTTGACTAATTGTTGATGATGGAAGTGGGTTGCTTTGGCATTTTCTCGTTCTTCTTCAAGCTTAAGAATCTGAAACTGTCTAGCTTGGAGAGAAGAAGAAGGGTTTTCATCAATGAATTTCACTAGGGAAAGAGATGGGATTGCTATGTTTGTGGGAAGAACATCTTCTTTTACATAAACCAAAGCAAAAGGGGAAGAATCGATAGATGCTTTCTGTGTAATTTTGTTTGCCCATAGAGAAAATGTCAATGCTTTGTGCCAATTCTTATGATTTTGGTCAATAGTCCTTTTGATAATTTTGATGGGGTTTTTGTTTGTTGATTCTGCTAATCCATTACCTTATGGATAATAGTTGGCTGAATATTTTAGTTTAAAACCTCACTTTAGAGCAAATTCTACCATTGCATTTCTAGAAAAGTAAGATGCATTGTCAAACATTAAAGCTGGGGGTAAGCCAAATTTGGTAATAATGTTCTGATCAATGAAGTCCGTAATGTTTTCTGTATTGGCTATCCTTAAAGGGATAGCTTCTACCCATTTTGTAAAATAATCAGTAGCTGTAAGGATGAATATATGCAGTTTGAAAGAGTTAGGAACAAACTCACCAATTATGTCTAATCCCCATTGTTCAAATGGTTGTTGGATGTTTACTGGTTACAAAGGGAATGTTGGCTTCCTTTCTCTTCCGGCTGTAGTTTGACAAGTTTTATACTTTCTTGCATATTCATGTGCATCCTTAAATATCGTTGGCCAATAATATCCTGCATGCATGATTTTGTGAGTTGTGGTATTTCCTCCAAAATGTCCTCCAGTTGGTCCATCATGTAATTCCTGCATGACCTTTTCAGCTTCAGGTTTCTCCAATAATATTAGTAATCCTAAATCATAGTTTTTCCTAAACAATACATCATTGACTAATTGATACTAATTTTATTTCAACCTTAAAGCACACTTTGTTTTGTAAATAAGATGCATAGGAGCATATTCATTCTTCAAGTAAAAATTCAAATCAGCATATTGTGATTATGTATCATTGAGGATTACCTCTGATATTTGCACTTCATTACCTTGATCTTCTTCTGGTGAAAACTGGGAAGCTCCTGTTAACATCCTGCAAAAACCATGACCCCTAACAATTTTAGCCGACTAGATTTCCACATCATATTCTTGAAGTGTGGTAACCCAATTGACTCTTTTCTCCCCTACTTCTCTTTGGATTAATAATTGCCTTATTGTGGGGTAGGGTACTATTATCTTTGTATGGGATTTAAGAAGAAAAGGTTTGAAATGTTTCAATGTTTTACAAACAACAAATGCTTGTTTCTTGATAGCTGAATAATTTAACTTGGCACCTTGCAAGTTAGAACTGAAAAGGAGATAGGTGCTTCGATATTTTCATCATTTAGCTGCATTAGAACTGCTGCGTAAGATGTATCGGTTGAAAAAGTATATAATACAAAAGGCTTGAGAATATCAGGAGTTGTCAATGAAGGAGCATTAACAATGGCTTTTTTAATCAACTCAAATTACTCCCTTTCATGTTTGCCCCATTTGAAAATTGCATTTTTTCGTATCATTGTTTGAAGGGGTAAGACAATTCGTGAAAAGTTTGGGACAAATCTTTTTACAAAATTAATTTGGCCTAGGAATGATTGCATGGTCTTTTTGTTATGTGCGAGAGGAATCTTTTCAATCTCTTGGAATCTATCGAGATAAATGTAAATTTCTTTCTTGGATACTATAAACCCAAGGAGTTTGCTTTCTGGTAAAGAAAAACAAGAATTTTTGGGGTTTAAGGGAATGCCATATTTCCTGCATCTTTCAAAAATATGCTTCAGGTCACTTAAATGATTGTTCCTATCCTTAGAAAAAACTTGATGTCATCTAAGTAAATAACAACTGATTTATTAATCATACATTTAAAAGAAATATCCGTAGCACGTTGAAATGTAGCACCTGCGTTAATGAGTCCAAAGGGCATCTTTTGATAGGCGTATGTTCCCCACTTGGTTATGAATGTTGTCTTTAGTCTGTCATCTAGATGCACAAGAATTTGATTATATCCTAACAATCCATCTAGAAAAGACATTAATTCGGAACCTGCAATTGATTGCAATATCTGTTCCATGGTAGGCAAAGGAAAGTTGTCTTTTTGACAAGCTTTATTCAGGTTCCTAAAATCGTTATAAATACTAATATCACTGTTCTTTTTCCTTACATACACCATATTTGATACCCATTTAGAGTGTCTAACAGGGAAGATTATTTTGGATTTCAGAGATTTGTTTAATTCAGATTTGATTTGGCTTTCAAGGTTTGGGTGAATTTTGCGAAGCTTCTGTTGAATTGGCTTTTCATTCGAAGTCATAGGTATGGTATGTTGAATTGCAGAGGTATCATAGGTTTTGAGATCTGAGTAATCCCAGTCAAAGACACCTTTGTATGTTTTAAACAACCTAATGAATGATATCCTTTCTTTCGATGAGAGGCCAAGACCTACGTTGATATTTTGAGGTTTTTCAGTTGACCCTAAGTTTACTACTTCAAATCTCAAAGTAGAACTTTGAGTTTTGGAGTTAGTAACTTTCTTTAATCTATCCTTTAGATCATAAAGATCTTCCATCTTAACTACAGACTTCGGGATTGGGTTTGATTCTAATCATTTTTAATTTGGAGATCATGCTCTTGTTCGTCTATGATCTGTTTCTCATAGGACCCCTCTGATGTAAGGATATTAACTATATCCACATCGTTATTGAATACTCTCCAATTTGTTACATGATCGGGAATAGATGGCCTAAAGATTAATTCTATTGAAAATATGTCTAGACTAAAATCTTCTGCGGGTATAAGCTTTGATGCCACATTAGCAAGTAAGTCAGCACTTGCGTTTTGCAGTATAGGAACTAAAGAAATGTTAAAAGTAGAGAAGTGAGAAGTTATATTCTAGGCTAATGATTGATAATGTTCAAGGTGCCCAGAGACACAGTGAATTGTATTTCTTACCTACTTCACAATTATTTTAGAATCACCATAGACTTGTAGATATTTGACATTAAGGCCAATGGCATTGTATAGACCTTGGATCAATGCTTCATATTCAACGACATTATTGGTGCACTGAAATTCAAGTCTGCAGGTTAGTGTGGTTTTCTCTCCTTGCATATTGATCAAAATGCATCCTGCACTTGCACCGTCTTCAAATTTGGAACCGTCAAAATAGAGAGTCCAAAACAAAGAATTATTTGAAATTTTATCTACTAAATTAACACACTTGGAAGCATATGTTTGTGAAATTTTTTCTATTTGAGACACTATGACATTATCTGGGAAGGGAGACCTCTAAGCATTAAAGGATCCTAAAAATGACTTAGCCAAGTAATTTCCAATGATGTTATTGGTGAAGGCAACAGGTTCATTGCTTCCCTCTAGGTTAGTGGCTGTATATTTCATGAAATTTTCTTGGTCTACTATGATTTGGTTTGGTTTACCATTATGTGGCAACCACATATGAGATCAATCAGTTGCGAAGTAACCATGCAACTTTTTAGACCAATCCCTACATTGGATTAAACCATAAAATCCAGGGATATCAGCCACTAAATATCAATTAGTTGGGAAACTTTTGGATTAGAGGAAATCTTGATTGATATTGATGCTATTTCTCTGAGTACCTCTGCTTTTGTCCTGTCTAATTGAACTATGTGTACCATAGATTTTTGAGGTGTAATATTCAATTTGGTGCTTGGCATAGTATTCAAGATCGAAAGGGTCCTTTGAAACTTTCTTTTTAGAATTATCCTTAAACGTTACTTTCTTTGACTTCCTCTCATTTGTTTGTGATCTCTTTTCTAAAGCTATAATCCTTCTTTCATGTTTTCTACAAGGGTATCCTTATTGGCTCTATCTATGAAAATTGCAGTATTAGAGGGAAGAGACGATATGAACCATGCTATTTGTACATCTACAATAGATTTTGAGGCAGCTGGGATTTTATTTAGCAACTTTTTAAATTTGGAGTTGAAGTCTTTGATCCTTTCATCTGAGTTAGCTTTTAAACTAGAAATATCATTGATCAAAGATGCTATGGTTCTATCATCACCAAATTTTGCAAGAAATACTTCTTGAAAAGTATCCCAGTTCCTAATTGATCCTATTGGAAGGGAAAAATACCAAGATCCAGCAGATCCTTGGAAGGTATAAGGGAATAGTCTGATTACAACATCTTCATGTGCAACTCCATTGAGATTCATGGCCAACATGAAGTTATTTAGATATTCTTCAACTGGAAGACCATCATCCAGATTGTTCTTGGGTAGCCATTTTTCTAGGTTTGCTGGGAGTGCATTTGGATTTGCAACTAGGACAACGCCAGGGTTTGTCTAAGGTTGAGCGGGTTGATTGGCCATAACTTGAGTTGGAGATTGAGAAGATGGGAAGGTCGGTCCAGAAGTAGGTATAGATGGCAAAAAACTTACTACTGGGTTAGTACTACTAGTATAAGTACTAATTAAAGAAGTGGATAGTTGCGAAGTTGTGGATTGAGCATAAGTGAATGGGGAAGTGAATGGATGGAAAGGTGATGTGATCTCCCTGGTATCCGATTCAGATCTTGGTGAGGTAAATTTCCTACATCGTGGAGGGATGGGGAACTCAAAGGGGGTTACTCCAAGATTTTTACTTTGCAATCTAGTTAATACATCAGTTTGTTGTAATAAGGAGGTAACACTTTCATCCGAAACTTTGGGTCTCTGTGGCTTCTTAGTAGAAATGGATATCTGTTCCAATTTTTGTATCAAAGAATTAACTTCAGGAGACTCGGGAGTGTAATTTGGGGAAAGTTATTGTCTTAATACTTCAGGTGACAAGGGAGATGTTTCTATTACTTCAGATTTCAGATCACGAGATTTCGAATGCAATCTAGAAGGTGTAGAAGTTGCGTAGGGGTTTTGACTCTTATTAATGTTTTTCGATTGATCTTTAAGTTTATATGCCATTCATAGTTGGGTGGCCCTCCTTCTAGCGCCAAAATGTTGGGGCCTCAAAAATTGCTACGACAACATGGGGGATAACCACCTAGTCCAGACCTTAAGACAACTCCTTTTCCGTTTAAAGTGGTGGCTCCGACTGGGGATAATGTGACCAGTTTCCCAGTGTGGGTTTTAATATGAGAGTGGGTGGTTCATGAGTGCTTGAAAATAGAATAATGATAATCTAAATGACCTATTCTGTCATGCAAATCTTCTAATTAACTTATTATAATATAAACCCGAGTATTTCTATGTGGTATGCGATCTACATAGATATTTGCTTAACATGTGATAGTAAAGATCAATCACGCATAAACAAATATTACAACGTATAAGATAATTTCTTTGAATAAATAGTTAGTCAAATAAATTTATAAAATATATCGCATATATGATGAATTATATATATGAAAATTAACAATTTCAGCTAGGCATCATACAATAGTGCAATTAACGCTTAACAAAAAGAATAAATCTCACACACAATTCATGAAAGTAAAGGGTTGTCACTGATCAAAAGAAACCAGAAACAATCATACAAGATAATAGTACCATATGTGTGAAGTTTTTCTCATTTAACGAATGACATGGATCAACTCCTTTATTCAAATCAAATTATCTCCCAAGAACACAATAATGCAACAACAAAGGAAAGTAGTCTGATATCTAAAAGAAATGATCATGTTCCATAATTCCACCAAAGCATTCACAAACTTACAAAAGTGCATTATTTGCAAATGTTTTTGGTAAAATTCTGGACTCTTCTTTAAATGCATGAGAAGGGTATAAATATTATTCTAGCTAATGTGAAAAAATAGATTATATAAAAATTGAGGAGGTTTCAAACAACCTTCCTCCTAACTAGTTAACTAACTCTAAAAATAAACAATGACTTGATGAGCAGAACTAAGATGACGGCTTGTTGTCTGCCAGCTTGTCCTTCAAATCACAAATACCAGTCATTGGTTTGAGTTGAGGAGGTGCCCCAAAATGTGTCCTGAGATGTCCTGTGAAAATTGCATTGGTGAGAGGTGGAAACATCTGCTGAGTCGAATGAAGTAAACAATTGAGGGTCATGATATGGCTGTGCGGTTTTACGAGGTATTTCCAATACGACTCCCAATTGGTCTTGGTTAATTTTGCGATTGCCTCCATTTGAGTCTCCTCCTTTTCTTGCCAGCTTTTATGCAAAGCAGCTAAATCAGGTATTTCCTTCAAACTTCCTTCCTTTAGCAGGTTGGTGACAAACAGAGTGTGGTTCACTGTCTTGATTATATTCTTTGATACCCCATCTTCCCTTGCAACTGCTAGCTCCACTTGCTTGATTCTCGCTTCCAATATGTGAAAAGAATGTCTTTGTGAGTCTCCTCGATCTCAGGAAAATCAACATTCCTTTCATCTTCTGTTTCCTGCCATTCGATGAACTCTGAGATTTTGGTGTTGAGATTAGTAAACTCGGTTCTTTGGTTGATTGCCTTATCTATTAGTTGATCACTAGTGATCAGATAAGGAGTAATGTGTGACATATTTTGGCAGAAATGCTCCTGTTGTTTCATTAGGAGGGAATTTAGTTCCAGAGCCTCTTTAATGAACTCCTCAGTAGTGGGAACATCTTTATATCTTTCCATGCTTGCTGTAATTCTTGGAAATGCATGCTTTTAGCTGATATATTGGCTTCATGGCTTATTTTAAAGACCTCCATGCTCTATTTCAATTGGGAGAGTTGCTCGGCTGCTTTCTTGTTCACATTTTCTTTCTCTATTTTGAGCTGTTGCTCGAGATGTGCAATTCTCTCCTCCTTCTCTCTCAACAAAGTAGAGACTTCAGTGGCTTTGTATGTAGTGGCCGTTGCATATGCTCCCATGAACTGTGAAAATCTAGTCAAGTTCTCAGCTAGGTTGAAAGGAATGTCCCTCCAAACTATGTCCATGGGCTCGTTTCTAGGTGGGAGCTTGGGTGTTTCTACCATTTTCCTTTTTCTCTATCTTCTTACTACTGCCTTGTGGAGAGGGTTGTAGAACACATCAAGTGGAGGGATTTCGGTCACTTTCAAGATGATCTCTGATGTGGGCATAGCAGGGATAATCTCAATCTGCTGGGATGTTGTCGCATGCTCATCCATAGGTTTGGACTGCTCATCCATGGTTTTGGACTGCTAATCCATGGTTTTGGACTACTCATCCATGGTTTTGGACTGCTCATCCATGAGTTTGTTTCTTGAATTCTTGAATTGCCTATATTCAATGGTTAGGTTTTTGACCACCCATCCAATCACATCCATGTATGGGAGGATTTTAGCCCTCACTCCTATCCTATGCAGGAAAGAACATATAGTGTCCTTGAATTGAAGCCTCGAAGGTATTGTTGAGTCAGTTGTTGCTCTTGTAACAGTAATCTTGGGATGCTCGTCCTCAAGCCTATTGTAAATGACCTCCCAAGTTGTTGCTCCTCCATCAGAGCTGCATACTGTATCAGAGAATATAGGAGCCATTTCTGTAAACTCAGATTTTGCAACGCTGTGCTTCTTCTATTTCTGCATCACCTTCCTCAATGACATGTCTTTTGTAGCTTGCCTGAAATGGACAAGATATATTAGCGCAGATAATATCGAGCAATTAAGATTGAAAGCATATATGAAATGACCTTGGATAGTGAGAAAGGTTTAATGAGATACTCAACGTTAACTACTCATAACTTGGAAAATGATTAACTCTCCTCAGGTCGTTAAATATTTATTATACTGTCAATTTGTTCATTTTTGTATTTAAAATGCAATTATTTCGCACGCTTACTGCTCTTATTCACATATTGCAATCTTCAAATGGATACAATATAGCGTTGTGCTTACTATAAGGTGAAATGCGATTGCGATTGTCGCAATATTGCATTTCACAAATTGTTAATGGTTGTTGTAATGGCATAGCTTAATTACTTGTGAAATTTTCTAAGTGCGATTTTTGAAATGACAAGGTGCTTATAATTGAGATATCGCAGCGGGAGGTTTGATCGCGCATCACAGATTGTTAAAGGTGTTTTATGATAGTCACATGGAAAAGTGCGATTTGCAATTTGTGATAAGGATTTTATCCTTGGGTTGTTTTGCAAGATTTTTCAAGGAAATTTCTTAGAGTTAGGTTTTATTATGCTAAAAAATAAAAGTTAAAAAAGGGGGGTCCCCATTTATAGCTTTAACCTAGCTATTGTTATCCATAAATGGGGGGGTTGTTACATAGTACAAAAGGCCCAAAAAAACATAAAAACCTACACACTTAGCCTAAAATCATATGTACATGGGCACATTGGCCTTAAATTAGTCCTTGTTTCACCAACCTAAACACGATATGTGCATCACATAGAGGGGTCATCCTAGGGGTGTCACATTACCTTCTCCTATCCCTAATGCATTATACACAAACATAAAACAAAATGATTCAAAAGATGAGGGTAATTTACCCTCACATCATCTTCATGCTCCCATGTAGTATGTGTAGATATGAAATGGGTCCACTACAATTTTACCAAGGCGATGGCTTGATTCTGGAGCACCTTGACCTTCCTATACAAAATTTTCACTTCCTGGTCCTAAAAGTCTTCTCCAGATCCACTTGAATCATATTCTAATCAATAACATGATTAGCATTAGGAAACTACCTTTTAATAAATCGAATTTGAAACATGTTATGAAATGCATGGATGTTGGTAAGGAAATCCTATATATAATTAGGCCAATCCTCTCTAGGATTTCAAATGGCCCACAAAATCTAGTTCCAAATTTGCACAACTACCCATTTTCAATGAAATTTTCTTTGTTTTCATTCTCAAGAATACATGACAACTAACTCTCAATTCCCTATTTAGTATATCCTTATCACGATTATATATATATATTTGTCTTATAAAACCTTTGAATTATGTTTGATTTCACTACTTTCTCTTCCATTTCCCTAAGCAAGTTTGGCCAAATAGTATCCTAATATGCTAGGTGTTCCTATGTCTTTAGTGTGTTACATTCTCTACCATACAAGGACTCAAATGGTATCATCTTGAAAGATGCTTGGTACTGATTATTATATGCAAACTTCACCAAATGTAAATACTCTTCTCTTTTTGATGGTTTGTCCATTACTTACATTCTCATCATATCCTTAATCACTTGATTGAATATTTTCGGCCATATAAATCTTGATGGTATGCCATACTAAAATTTAAACTACTTCCAAATCCCTTGAATAAACTTTTCCAAAATTTTAATGTAAACTTGGGGTCCCTGTATGAAATAATTGCCTTGGGCACACAATGTAGCTTAGCAATTTCCTTCATATAAATTTTAGCAGCATTTTCTCTCTTGTGTGTTGACTTCATTGGAATAAAATGGGAAGAATTAGTGAGTTTATCCACCACCACCATTATGGAGTCATGTTTCCTCACTGTATTGGGGATATTTGTATAGAAATAATTTCCCATTTCCACTCAGGAATGGGTATTGGCTATATTGATCCAATTGTATGTATATAATCAACCTAAAATTTTTGGCATTCTAAATAACTAACTATATAATCAACCAAATCCTTTTTCATATTTGGCCCAAAGTATTATTTCTTAACTGTTGCAACTATTTTTTGGTACACTGTGTGTCTAGCATAGCATACCTTTTGCATCTCATTCAAACCTATCCTTTTTAGTCCTTGAGAATTTGGCACATAAATTATGCCTTTATACACAAGAATTCCATCCTATCTCAACTCATAATTCCTATGCTTTGGATACAAATTACCTTTTTTGTAACTCTACTTTTATTTCCATGTATCGTTGATTATAATTTTTAGGCTCTAAAATTCTTATTTTTAAATCAAATTTGCATACACTTATGGCTATAGCATGCACTTTATATACCATTCTATTGATCTCATTAGTGACCTTGTCCTTACTTTTTATGTTCATTATTTCGAAGTCATTGTTATCCTCTACAATTTCCTAGGCTAAGGAGGAGATCGAAGGAGGTAACCTTGAACCACTTTCAGCTCAATAGCTAGCCCTACTGAGCGAGAGAGGGATCTCTCAAAGTTTTTATCAATGAATAGTTTTAAAGAACAATTTTTTTAGGCTAGATATGCAAGTTTGTTTGTATATTTGTGAGTTTGAGATTTTAAGGTTTGCTGGACTAGGGTTTAGAGTAAGTGATTAGGTCTAGGATTTAGGAATGCAGAGATAAGTATATAAAGGAGATAGGTATCAGTAGGCTATGGTATACCTGAAATGTTGTCAATGTAGTATAGATTAGAAAGTTTTGAAAAAGACTAATGATCATATGTAAGTATGAGTTCATTACCTTTAGAAGAAATAAACACAACTATGAACACCACATAAACAGATCTTGAAATCAAGAATCCTGTCTATTTAACTACAAGGTAATTCATAGAAAGAAGACAAAGCATGTGAAGAAAGATGATTTATCCATTAGTAACTGATAGAAAGAGTAAACAAACACCATAGACTCACAGAACTCTAGTTCTTGAAAAATCGCTGCAACTGCTCTTATATTAGCTAAAAAGATCATAACATAGAAGCCTCCTCTAGAAAAGTCCAACCCCTCTCTAAAAGAGAAATGATACATATAGACTCCATTATACCACTTCCCCACCTTTAGGAGTCGAATTCCTAGGTGGTGGAACTGATTCCAATATTCTCTCAACCAACAGGTGAGAGTGAGAAGGTTAAACACAAACACTTCTAGAGACTTTGAAACTGAAATCATAATTAACTTGTGAAAAACTCATCAAGTTAATGTCAAAGAGCTACTTGTCATGCTTTATCTAATGCTGAATTTACACATGATGATGATGGACCTTGAAACCCTAATGACCTAATGGAAACTTGAAACTGAATGGAATGATGATGATGACTGATAAAATGGAAACCTTCTTTTTATTATGACACCTTCATCTGAATGAGGTAGGTGACCAGCATATGTGACTTTCCCAAAAGACTAAAATCATTCCTAGACCAACTAACCAGTGATCAAATTTTACTCTGTAAACCTAGTGACATGGTAAAATTTGACTTTGGGACTCCTGACAGACTTCGTAAAAGCATATTTGATCACTAGTGACAAGAAAACAAGGTTGATGCTAACATTGGCTCCAGCTGGGGATGGAAACTCCTTGGAGGTGTCAAGAACACCATAGAACAAGTAGCCTTATTCATTGGGCAATGGAGTCAACATGCTGAAAACCAAACTTTGACTTAAAACTGACTGACTTTTTGACATGACAGGATTGCAAAAGTGAAATAAAAAACAGCTGACTAAAGAAGCCTTAGGGACTTCTCTTCGGGCTTCAAACTCCTAAGATATCCACTTAGATACTGGAACATAAAAAACACACCAGTATATACAATGGTAATGAAATTTCAGAACTTTTTCAAACATGGTAGTGCTTGAGAAGCATACCATTGATCACTTCTCCTGAGTAATATTCTCCATTCATTTCCTCCGATAGGAAATCATTCTTCCCTCTGAAAGTAGAAATTCTGTAGGTTTCCTTCCACAAGTTTTGAAATTTGCCATGTTTTCCTTTTTCTTCATTTCTAGCATCCCACTGAAGAACCACATATCATAAATTGAAATTGTCTTCCTTTGTCTTGCGATCATAGATCTTTTTAATCCTCTCTTGAAGTTTAGAGGTGTTTTAAGAACTTCCTCTCTAGTTTGTTCTAGATGAATCATATGGTTTATCCTTCTTTGCATATCATTGGTCTCATTGTCTAATTCTTGCAGAATTTTCATGATTGGGAAACAAGAGATGAAGGAAGCATTGTGTCAAATCCATACACCAACTGAAAAAGAGACATACCTATTGATTTCTTAGTGCTGACGTTGTCCACCTATAAGGAATTAATGAGCTTTTTATGCTAGTTCTTCTTGTTCACTTCTAAAACCTTCTTGATGATGTTAACCAAAGATTTGTTGGAAGATTCGGCTAGACCATTCCCTTGTGGATGATAAGCAATGGAATGTCCTAATACAATATGGTACTTAGCACAAAACTCCACCATCCTTTTTGACTTGAAGGCAACAACATTATTAGTAATTATTTTCTGTGGGTAGCTAAATCTAGACAAGATATTAGATTCCAAAAATTGGATGATAACAAAATCAATAGCTTGCCTGGTTGGGATTGCCTTAATCCACTTTGTGAAGTAGTCTGTAGCTATCAAAATCCATTTATGTTGTGCTGATGATGAAGGATGGATCTCGTCAATGAAATCAAGACTCCACTGCTAAAAAGGAGCTAAAGTTGAGATGGGCTACAAGGGTAATGGAAAAAGTTTTATTTTTTGTTGGAAAGTTTGACATTCATGACAAATCATCACTGTTTTATATACATAAAAAAAAATAGTGGGCCAATAGAACCCAACTCTCAAGATCTTATTTGTTGTAGTCTTCTAGAAGTGATGACCACCACATTATCCTTTGTGAAAATCTTTCATCACATCCTTAGCTTCATTTTCTACCAAACAATTCAGCAGCATGCCACCAGGATCTTTCCAGTATAAGACACCATCAAGAATACAATACTTTGAAGATTTCAATTTTAAGGATCGAGCTTTACCTTTGGGAACTTCCGGTGGAGGATTTAAATGTTGAAAGACATAGACAATGTCAGAATACCATGGAGAAGAAAGGAACATGTTGGACACTTGTAAGTATGGGTCTTCTTCTTCAGAATGTGCTGCAATCAAATTGATGTCTAGTGCATGTAGATTAGATTCAACCATAAGCTTAGCTAAACCTTGTTCCTTGATGAGCTTTGTAGGCTTTATCTCCATATCATACTCCAACATGGCTACAATAAATTTTCCCCTTCTACCTTCAGGATATATTTGCACAAGAATTTCTTTCGTCATTGTTGTAGGAACATAAGCAATGGTGTGAGAATGCAAAATATAAAATTGAAAATCCTTGAGAGCTTTCACCAAGGCCAAGGCCTGCTTATTAATGTTGTTGTATCTTAGTGTTGCATCTTTTATGGTGTGATTGAAGAATGCTATGGGCTTCTCATTTTTCTGATCTTTCTTTTGCATTAGGACTACTGCTAATGTATGCTTAGAGGCAATTGAAAAGATAATGAAATTTGAAGTATAATGTTAATTTTAGTTATGTTCTATGCCAGAGAAATTCATTTAAATTTTCATAGTTAGCAATCACATCAACATTAAAGTAAACTACAAATAGAACATAAATATAAATTGCAGAAGACAAGCCAAGACAAGAGGACACAAGATGTGGCAGTAGCCAGGGACAAACCCCACAATGTGGGGAAACCCTTGATCAATTTTTCTTTCATGTTCTTCAAAGTTCAGCAGAGAAAGTGAGAGAGATAGTACATTTACAATAGAAGTCAATACTTTGACTTTTGATATCTACAGAGATCAGTTGAAGACATATTGCTTCAACTCATTCTCTAAGGTGACTTTTTCACCTATCATAGTGTTGCATCTCATCCATTTGCTTCACCTTACCGTGTAGCACCATCATGCTGCATCATGCATCATCATGCTGCTCATGATTACTATGCTGCCCATACATCATGCTGTCCATGCATCATGCTGCCCATGATCTCTTGCATCATGCTACTCATTCATCATGCTGCCGATGATCTCATCTATCATGCTGCCCATTCATCATGCTACCCATGATATCATCTATCATGCTGCCCATGATCTCTTGCATCATGCTGCCCATTCATCATGCTACCCATGATCTCTTCTATCATGTTGCCCATTATGCTACATCTTCTATCATGCAACCTTATTTATGCTGAAATAAGTAGATCAGCCTTAGCTACTTGCTATGGATTGCAGCCTAGCAAAGGATCTAGGCTATAGTTCCAGATACCTTCCAGCAGCCCCATCTTAAACTATCCTTATTTTCATTCTGTCACCTATAACAATCTAATATTATGACAACAGCTTGATCCTCAGACCTATCCTTGTTGCTGCGTAAATATTCTCATGTATAGCAGTTCCATAGGCCCTCACCATGACAACGTTAGGCTGCACAATATTCAAACCCTTGTTTCATGACAGCCTTAGATTAGGGTTGTTCTGTATAGTGATTAGAACTTATTTATGACAATGTATAGGTTTACGTAAACCTTCACACTGTGTATTGGCTTGGAAGCTACAGGTCTTCTTTTAACTACGACCAGATCTCCTTGACATGACTACGACTTTTTCTTCCTCCATTGACTGCGTGAATAGGTCTGCATTTAGGCTGCTACATGCAGTGTATGAAGGCTTCTAGGACAACGTATCAATGTCTCCCTTGAATGCATTTTAGGGCTGCCCCATTACTGCGACTAGATCTTCTCTAATTGTGGCTCCATGCCTTGACAACGGTTCCTTTTCATGATTGTGTATAACTGCATCCGGGGCATCACATTGCTATGCGTATAGTTGCTTCCCATTGCTAACGGGTTAGGGCATCGTATGGTAGCTATGGCATTATACTCTTTGGTATCTCTGCTTCTCCAAAAACCCAAGACGCGGAGAGGAGATCACCTAAAGAGTGTGTGTTAAAATGACTTCAATTCCTTGCCAATTTATACTAAAACGTAGATGATGAATAGGCATGTCTATTGGGCTTCTGAGCCTACTCAAATTGTTGGTCGGCTTGATAATAATTCCATAATCAAAATAAATTCATATCTCCATAAATACTTATCGGAATCAGATGATCTTTAGATCAATCCTGCACCTCTCGACGAGAGGGATCCAATAAAAATATCAGCTGCCATAAATAAGTTGACCCACATGGAGTTTGGCCCTAGTTGCCAATTTTAACATATAATCTGGACTAATCAAAATAGGAGCAGTAGATAATGCAAACTTTACTGCATGAAATGATTTCTTAGCATCTAAATACCACTTTACCTCACTGTCCTTCTTCATCATGTCTGTCATCTCTTTCAAATGTTCAGCTAGATTGGGGATTAATCTTCTCAAAAAATTGATTTTCCCATTAAAAGATTGAATCTCTTTCTTGTTCCTTGGGAAATATAATTGCTGAATGGCTTGGAATCTTGCAGGATCAATGCAAATTCCATCCTTAGAGATGGTGTGTCCAGAAACTTACCTTCTTCCATGGCGAATGGACTCTTCTTTGGGTTGAGTGAGATTCCAAATTTTCTGCATTTCTTAAAAATAATTCTCAAGTGATGTAAATGATCTTCATTAGATTTGGAAAACACTATGAGATCATCTAAATATATAACCAGAAAGGCGAAAGCTATGTCCATAGCTCACTGAAAAGTCGCTCTTGCATTCTTTATCCAAAAGGCATCTTGGCATACATAAACGTACCCCATGCTATTGTGAAGGTTGTTTTCAACTAATCATTTTTATGCACCAAAATATGATTTTACCCAGAATATCCATCTAGCAATGACATCCTAGAAGACCCAACTACCCTCTGAAGTATATGATCCATCTTAGGCAAGGGATAATTATCTTGCAGGGACACTTTGTTTAAATTTTTGAAATCAATGCAAAGACGAATCTCCCCGGTCTTCTTTCTTACTGGCACTAGATTAGACATCCATTTAGAAAATCGAATGGGAACTACAATATCAAACTTATAAAACCTATTTACCTCTTTTTCAATTGATGGAAGTAGCTTAGGATTAATCCTTCTCAATTTCTAGCGAAATGGCTTTTGATTAGGCTTGATTGGAATGGTGTGCTGAAAGATACTCTTGCCATAGAATTTCAGATCTGAATAGTCCCAAGAAAATACATCAGAAAATTCTTTCATTAAAGCTATGTACTTACTTTTCATTTCAGGAGATAATGACTTTGGTAGTTTGACCATCTTAGGCTTGTCAACTGCACCAATGTTTACATCTTCAACATCTTTTTCTGTGGGAACCATGGTGGGATTTTTGGCAACATCATCACGATAAAAAAACTCTTCCAAAGGTACCAAGCCTCTTGGAATGTTGTTGTCCTTTAGCTGCAATATTTCAATCTCAGCTGATTGAATATCTAGATCATTCATATGGGATGTATCATCAATGCGAGAATTATGAAATTCTCCTTCCAATTGTAGAAAATTGTCTGTTTATCATCCCAAAACACTTTCCAAAATCTCATATTATCTGGGACAACTGGTCAATGTTTGACATGGATAGAATACTTCTGATTAGGGTGAATAGGAATATTCACCATACTAGTTGCAGTAGCAAGAGAGTTAGTTATAACATTATGAGTTCTAGGGATAAGATACAAGTATATTCTGTAAAGGTTTTGACGATGTCAAGTACAACATTCCGATAAGCTCTCATTCTTGGATGCTTGGCTTGGTATTCCCCTTTAACTTGTTTGATTACAACCTCAGAGTTGCCATAAACAGAAATTTTCTTTGCTCCCAACTTCTTCAGAATTTTGAGGCCAGCAATCAATGCCTCATACTTCACCTCATTGTTTGAGCATTCAAAAGCTGACTTGTAAGAACTCATTCTTACATTGCAAGGAATTTACATGACTAATGTAATGGACCATGTATCCAAACACCAATCCCAACTCCTTCTCTTCCCGATGCACCATCAAACTCCATGGTCCAAAGACCATTTTCTTCATCTGGAAAAAGGATTTCTGAAGGTTGGACAGTTTTAGATGGCTAGCTGTCTCAAGACCCTCTGTTTTCTGCACTATCTCATAAATCTATTCAAGAGGGTTTGCTAGATGCAAACACTCTTCATCCATCTCTTTTCCTTCAGCTGTGATAACTCTCTGCATGTTGCTTATAACCCTTGGAACTTCTGAAATTTCTACAAGTTGACTTTCATCATCGACTGAATTCATATCACTAAACAAAATGAAGGAATCAAGATTAGTGTGCACATCATGTATAGGGTGATTTATTGGTTTTTCCTTACTACTGATCATGAATTTCATCTTCTTTTCCCGATAGAGTTTCCTGAGCTGCCCAAATACTGGGATAGTGGCATATGAAAAGTCAAGTTGTAGAGTGCCCTTTAGTTTTTCTCCCCAAGACCTTGAAAGAAACATACCAAACCTAGGAGGAATATCAACAATTACTACATCCATCAACACATTCTTGGCTAGAATTTGGTCCAAGGACACTACCAAGTCTTTAATGAGGCTATGGCATTTCACTCTACTTGAATAAAAAGAATAGATGTCATGATAAGGTCGGGTGATACTCAGTCCTAGTTTTTCCATGATGACTTTGGGCATAAGATTATGTGAGGCACCAGAATCTAGCATGGTGTTATGGAGGATAAAGTCATGAAGTTTGAGACTGAGATAAAAAGGTGGAATTTCACTATCTTCAGGACTTCCTTCTAAGGTTGGACCAAAAAGGATTGCTGGCTCATCATCAGCCACATTCACAGTTCTGACATATGGTCAACCTTAAGCATTTTTGCAATCTGAAATTTATATTTGTCATTCTTCACTAATTTAGTGAGAGGAATTGAAACTTTTAACTTAGAAATTTCATTTTCCAAACTAAAAAGATTAGATTTCTTTTCTACCTCCTTTGCAGCGATATCCTTCTTTTCAATCTGCCCTTTAGCTTGATATTCTTCTCTTGTGACTTTCACTTTTAAACTCCTTGTCCTTTCTCACATTGCTAGTAGATGCCTCATTTGTCTTATCCTAGCTCAGTATGACAACTTCTTTTTCTTTATTCTGATTTGGAGGAGCTGCTTCTTTGCTTGGTGTGTCTTTCTGTAGATTTTGCCTCTTTTGGTTGAATGTAACAGGTACATTTCTGTTCCTCAAGTTGTATTGCTTTTGTAGATGACTAAGAGCATTCTGATATCCTATTTGGTATTCTTCAGTTTGAACAACCCATATATCGTCACTTGCAAGTACAAGTTGTTGATCACTTGGTATGAAAGAATCTTCAAAAAACTGATCTTCTTCTATCATAAAGGTAGGCAACTCATCTTCTTCAAAGAAGTGATTTGCTTCCACAATCTCTTCTTCATCTTCTTCTTGGCCTTTAGTATAATTTTGTTGAAATGGCGCTCTTACTTGTCCTTGAGGATCTTGACTTCACTGCTCTTTCTGTCTATTTCTGAATTGTTGTTGTTGTTGGCCACGAAAGTTTGGATTCCTCACTGAAGGCTCTGCTTGTCGATTGGTTATGGATATTCTATCCATCATTATCTCCATGGTTTTGATAAGAGTGTCAAGATTTACATTTGAGGGTGATGAAGGTTATTCTTTAAAACCAACTTTCTTCTCAGTCCTCTCAGGCTTTGATTTAGACTTCTTGATGAGAAAATTGGCTTCAACACTTACTGCATTTCGTTGCATTTCTTCAAGAGTTGCAGGGTCTCTCTCTCTGAGGTAATATGCCATGTCTGGGTCAAAGGCATCAGGATAATGGAGAAGTGCTAGACCAGGTGGAGGCTTCATATCATCAGGAATAGAATTGTATACCAAATTGAATCTTGTTGTAAATTCTTGGACTGTCTCATTTGAATTTCTTTGCATTGAGTTATACTCATCCAATATCTGCAATGGGTTATTCTTCTCTTGCCAATGAGCTAGGAACAACTCAATCAACCTCTGTGAGTTATTTATAGGATTAGCAGCTAGGCTACGAAACCACTTCTTCATATCTCCTGAAAAGCTCTGAGCTATGATTCTCATCTTAGCATCATCTTCATCAATTTCTTCTAGATCAATAAAATATATCAATTTATCAACATGATGCTAAGTTGTGATTTCTGAACTCCCATCAAATAGAGGAATTTTTTGACCATAGTTCTGAGGTAAAGCAACAAGTTGATTAGGTAGTATGAGAGGCACAAATCATTCCATGATTGCTGGAGGTACTACAATGGGATATGTAGGTAAATATGATGATACTAATGGAGGTGGTGGAAGAAAGGATGAGGTGGCTGAGGTACTTGGAGATGTAGTGGAGGTACTTGGAGGTGTAGTGGATGTATTTGGAAGTGTAGTGGAGGATGATACAATAGTTAAGTATTCAAGATGATATTGAATGTAGGATTTCTCAGTAGTCATTTGGAGTTGGTCAACAAGACTTTGAAGTTTGTCAAAATTCAACCACATCTCGTGATCAACTCTAGAAGATAGAGATTCTAAAGAATGAGAATGAGATTCAAATTGAAGAGGTTCAGATATTACTTCAGAAATGCAAGACTTAGATTTTGACCTTGAAAGAAACAACTCTAACTAAGTATCAAAAGGAAGCTGCTCAAAAGCAAATAGAGTTCTAGGTAGAGAAGTTGTTCTTTTAATTTTTGAAATGCACTTTTATTGATAGGTAATTTAAGTTTTCTTAGTAGTTTTCAGGATCTTAAACAATAAAAGGTGGATTTGGGTCAGGATTTGACCTGGTATATCTTTTAGAAGCCAAAATTTTGTCTCACCTTAAGATTGATGAAATTTGTAAAATCAACATATGTTTGGATACTGGAAGCTATCAACTACAGAACCAATTCTCTTGAAATCTTTAAGATATCTCCCAGGAATGATTTATCAGTCATTTCCCCAGAAACAATTCCAAAAATGTTATCCTTTACAATTTCCTAGGCTGAGGAGGAGATCTAAAGAGGTAACCTCAAACCACTTTCAGCTCAGTAGCTAGCCCTACTGAGCCAGAGAGGGATCTCTCAAAGTTTTTATCAATGAATAACTTAAAAGAACAAAGTTTTTAGGCTAGATATGCAAGTTTGTTTGTGTATTTGTGAGTTTGAGATTTTAAGGTTTGTTGGACTAAGGTTTAGAGCAAGTGATTAGGTCTAGGCTTTAGGAATGTAGAGACAAGTATATAAAGGAGTTAGGTATCGGTAGGCTATGGTATACTTGAAATGTTTTCAATGTAGTATAGATTAGAAAGTTTTGAAGAGACTAATGAGAATATGTAAGTATGAGTTCATTAGCTTTAGAAGAAATAAACACAACTATCAACACCACATAAACAAAGCTTGAAATCAAGAATCCTGTCTATTTAACTGCAAGGTAATTCATAGAAACAAGACAAAGCATGTGAAGAAAGATGATTTATCCATTAGAAATGGATAGAAAGAGTAAACAAACACCACATACTCACAAAACTAGAGTTCCTGAAAAATAACTGCAACTGTTCCTGTATTAGCTAAAAAGATCATAACATACAAGCCTCCTCTACAAAATTCCAACCCCTCTCTCTGAAAGAGAAATGATACACCACTTCCCCACCACTTCCCCACCTTCAAGAGTCGAATTCCTAGGTGGTGGAACTAATTCCAAGATTCTCTCAACCAACAGGTGAGAGTGAGAAGGTTAAACACAAACACTTCTGGAGACTTTTAAACTGGAATCACAATGAACTTGTGAAAACTCATCAAGTTAATGTCAAAGAGCTGTTTGTCATGCTTTATTTAATGCTAGATTTACACATGATGACGATGGACCTTGAAACCCTAATGACCTAATGAAAACTTGAAACTGAATGGAATGATGATGATGACTGATAAAATGGAAACCTTCTGTTTATTATGACACCTTCATCTGAATGAGGTAGGTGACCAACATATGTGACTTTCCCAAAAGCCTAAAACCATTCCTAGACCAACTAACCAAAGACCAAATTTTACTCTCTAAACCTAGTGACATGGTAAAATTTGACTTTGGGACTCCTGACATACTTGGTAAAAGCATATTTGATCACTGGTGACAGGCAAACAAGACTGACACTAACAATCATAATTAACTAAAAATTCCATTCATATAATTTTTTTAGAATTTAAGGTTCACTGTCCAAGCAAGTGCTTCAAACTATTTTGTTTAGTTCTCAATTTGATTTTCTCCATGAGGTAATGCCTCCACATTTTTATGGCATGTATAATGGCTTCTAACTCCAAATCATGTGTGACATAATTTATTTGATGCTCTTTAAGCTTCCTTGATTCTTAACATACCACGTGCCCATTTTGCATTGGGACTCCTCCAAGCCCCTCACCTGCATCAACGCACGCAATGAAAGCTTCATTTGGATCAAATAACCTTAGCATTGGTGCACTTGTTAATATTTAAATGTTTAAATTCTTTTTCACATTTATGACACCACTCAAATTTCACATCCTTCTTTTGCAGAGAAGTGATAGAAAGTGCTATTTTTTAGAACCCCTTAATAAATATAATGTAGTTGCCTATTAAGCTCATGAACGATCTAATGTCTGTCACATTTTTCAGTGCTGGTCACTCTCTAATTTATTTGATATTCTATGGGTCTATTACTATCACTTCCTTTAAAATGATATGACTCGAATAATGAATTCGACTTTGACAAAATGAACATTTATTAAACTTTCCTTATAGATAATTTTACCTGAGTACCTGTAACATTATTCTCAAATGTTTTTGATGCTCTTCCTTAGATTTTGAATATGCTAGGATTCCATTCAAAAAGAAAATAACAAACTTATCAAATATTTTCAAAAAATGACATTCATAATGCACATGAAAACCCCTGGTTCATTAGATAATCCAAATGATATCACCACAAACTCATAGTGTCCATATCAAGTTTGAAGTGTTGTATTGTTGATGTCTTCCTCAATTCTTACCTGGTGGTACCCTGATCTCAGATCAATCTTGGAGAGCACTTTAGTTCCTTTTAGTTGATCAAATGAGTCATTTATTCTTGGTAAAGGATGCTTTTTCTTCACTATTGCTTTATTTAACTACTTGAAGTCAATACACAACCTTAGTGTGCCATCTTTCTTTGTAAAAAAGAGCATTGGGACACCCCAAGGTGACATACTTAGGTGTATGTATCCCTTCTTTTAAATTTATTCTAACTTCATTTGTAATTCTTTAAGTTTTGGTGTGCTCATATTGTATGGTGTCTTGGACATTGGGGAAACTCTAGGTAGCAAATCTATAGAAAAGTTGATATCTTTTTGAGGTGGTAAACCTAGGATTCCAAAAAATAAATATTCAAATTATAGAAGTACTTGCTGGTCTTTGATGCTTAGTTCCCATTCCTTGGCTACCTCCTCCATTTGGGTTGCATAAATTTGACATCCTTTCCTAGAGTTTTTATTCAATTACATGGATGACATCTCCCTGATATAAGTTGATCTTGGAATTCCCTAAACCTGTATTTGATTTCATTCTTCACTAGGGCATGTAAATGATTTATTATAACAATCTAGGACTACATGATGTTTTTCCAACCAATCCATACAGATTAGATAATCATATGAACCCAATTGTATCATGTTCAAATATGCAATTGTGTTAAATCCATTCATATAATTTTATATTCCTTTACAAGTTCAGTTATTATTCTTTTAGCTCATGTGGCCAACTGATCTAACCAAATGATACCATTCTTGGTTCTCTTTAAATAAAATTTTCAACAAGTTGAGGATCAAGATAACTATGAATATCTCCAAAATCAATTAAAATAGCAATGTAATGGTTATTTTATCTTACCTTCTATTGCACATAGTGTTTTCATTGATGACAAATAGGGTCATTGATGTCAAAGGGGATGGCTAAGGAAACAATAACGTTATTCATGAAGTATTATGATAGCTTGATCTCTTGCATTCCTTCATCAAGTGAAGTCAAAGAGGTTTAATTTTATTGAGTTTTTTTGAAGGTTATGATGTCTTAATGAGCCTATGGATGTTATGGTTCTATAGTCCTGTTTGAGACCTTTCTAATGATATATCACACTTTGAAAAACTCCTCCCATATGAGAAGTTATTTCCATTTGAATATTAGCATTAGTAAAGGACCTAAAACTATGGGGAAAAACTTGCAAACCCCAAATTCATTAAACATCACACATGTTCGAGAGAAAAATAGGGTTCTATAGAAAATTGATGATGAATAACATTCTAACTTGCATAAAGTTTAACAATGTTAAAGGTCATGTAACTATGCATAGATCCAACCAATATGGTAATCACTTCAAGAAATGGAAGGCATATTGTATGTCAACATGCATGAAGTTTAACCCTCTTCTTTGTGCATGTAAAGTCATGACACGTGGTAGATGCTTAGTGGTTTACACATGACGAACTATGGTTGGTTGGAAGCAATGACGTGGAAATAAGGGTGACATGGAAATGACCTGTAGTGATGTGTCAGGTGCTTGACATCAATAGGGTGATGTGGTGCCACCATAGGCTCCCATGTGGAAAATACAAATGGAAATTTTTTATTAGTCAAATGCCCAAAAATGGGTGACACATGGAACCCCTCGTGAGATTTCATGTGGCATGATGATGTCATTTTTACATTAGCATGTAGATGAGCATTGGCCCCCAGGGATTGAGTCACATTGAGAAAAGGGCTGAGCGATAATGTCTTTGGGATTGGGCATGGTCACATGGTTAATATCAATCATCATATCATTTTTAAAATCCAGGATTGATGGCATAAACCATGGCCCCAAGTCATTCCACATGAGCCTCAATACCACATAATAAAATATATATACAACACATGACTGTAACTCCATATTTTTCACACATTCAAAACAAGAGAATAATTTTGAGTTTCATTGGTTGGTCTGAGTTTTGTGCTAGTTCCACTTGTCTGATTTTCATTATTGGCGTGGTTGGTGCAAGTTATGTTGTTGGCACAGTCTGTCTAAGGTTCATTGTTGGCGCAGTACGTCTGAGTTTCATTGTTGCCATAATTAGTTTAAGTTTCATGTTGGCTTTGTGGGTCTGAGTTTCATTGCTAGCTTGGTTGGTTTGAGTTTTGTTGTTGGCTCAAGTTTACATGAGTTTCGTTGATTGGTGAATTTGGGACAATTTTCATGTCAACATAGTTGGTTTGAGTTTTCTTGCTGGCTTGGTTGGTATGATTTCATCGTTGGTTCAAATCTTGCAGTTTTTGTTTTTATGCACAGGGGCAAGAGGCATCGTTGAGATGTCCCAGTGACAAGTAGAGGTTATACATTAGCATTTGGAGGTTTTTTGATCTAGAATGAAGTGTGGTCCACTATCACAATTTGAAGTTAGTTCACTCATACATAATTGCTTTGGGAAGATGGTATTACAAGAAACATCACAGATTGCAGTTGGTCTGAAACTTGTATTATATAGACGAAGTCACAAGTTTGAACCCTATCGGTTATGAGGTTAGAAAATTTATTTCCCCCCACTATTTACATTTTTTCAAACAATTAAGTGGCCAAAGGAGTACAATTTACAAAATTGTTGATGGAAAGGGCTATTTTGTAGAATGTGCCTTGAAAGGACTATTTTTGTTGAATTGTTAATCTTTTTTATGGTCTTATATGGTTTTTGGGGGTTTCTATGCTCATTTTAGAGCTAAATTTAATTTTGAAAAAAGCATGATAATCATGATTAAACAATGAACATTTTTGAAGGCATGAAAATCCTTAATGATGTATTTTCGATGTTCAAAATCAATGATATGTGTTCTTGGGTCTTATTAGAAACTCGTAGTGAGTGTTGTGTATATGACCAAAACATGTTCAAGAAGTGTTTTTTGTGACTAGTTTGATGAACAAGTTGTTGTAGAATGATGTGTAGATAATGACAACATTGGTCACATTTTGTGAATATGTTATGAGCATTATGGTGACAACAATAGCTTGTTCAATTTTGAAGTCCTATATTGAAGGGCATGTGGATCCAATTTGAAATATTATGAAAAGCAGAAGCATGTTGTGCCTCCACTAAGGTTAGCCTCAATCAAGTTGAAGCCTATTGCAAGTGAGTGCTTGAAAATTTTTGAGGTTGGTGCCTCAATAATGTTGTATCCTATTGCAAGTGGGTGCTTGGACATCTTTGAGATTGCTGCCTCAATTGGGTTGTAGCTTATTGCAAGTAGTTTCTTGCACATCTTGGGGGACGATGCCTTTAGCAGGTCGGTGCTTGCAAATAAATGTAATGAGTTGAAGAGGAAGAAGAAAAAATATTTGTGGTCTTCTCTTACAAGGGTTCCATGTAAAAGCTTGTGTCCTCTTGTGTTGATGATAACTTCTTGATGCATGGTTTCATTTATTATTATGATGCAAATTGTTATGATACATTTATGATTGACGAAATGTTTTGAAATGCTAAGTTTGGAACTACATTGATTCACACCACCCCTCTTAGTGTGATCTTTAGTCTAACAAGTGTCATCAAAGGGGGTGCCTTTAGGAATAGTCAACTATTAGAAGGTGGATCCAAGGAATCTTGGCAATATGGATATAGATGCAAATTCAGTCATGTTTTTGGAATTTGAGTTAGAAGAATTCAGAAGGAAGTATGATATCTTGTTAAAATAACTAGGAGAAAGAGAAAAGCATCTGAGAGGAAGGGATGATAAAATTTTCCTCTTAAAAAAGGAGATAGATGCAACTGGTCCAAAAAATGAAGCAAGGAACATTTATCTAGGTACTACACATTCTTTTATGGTTATTGTTATATATGTTATGCATTTGGTCTTAAGGAAACTGACTATAGCTATTCAAGTAAATCTTCTAGAAGCATGTCTGGTAAAAGCATAAGTAACCCTTTTCAAAGTAATATCGAATGTTTTATATGCCATAATTTTGGAAACAAGGGTAGGAATTGAAAAATTAATCAAAGGAAGGAAGGATGCCCCCTAAGACATGGAGGGAGAAAGAAGAAAGGTGTGGTCTCATGCCATATGATCAAAAGAAGGAAAATAAATGGTATGTTGATAGTGGCTTCTCAAGGCACATGAAAATAGGCCAATTTTTTTTATGAACCTCAAGGAGATAGATGGAGGTAAGATAATCCTTAGAGATAATGCATCTTCAATAATCACAGGAAAATGAGCTGTCAACATTGATAATGGAAGGAACAAATCCCAAAATGTCTTGCATGTGGGAGGATTGAAACATAAACTTTTAGGCCTCAATCCAATGTTTAATTAAGGGTTCAATGTCATGTTCAACTTCAAAATATGTGAAATTAGGAACTTAGATAATCGTAAATTGGTGGCAAAAGATGTCGACACCGATGGTAATGTATACATCATTGACGAATATAAAATTGAAAAATGTTGCATTGGAAGAATAGATGAAAGGTAATTATGACATAAAAGGTTGGGACATGTTGACGTTGAGAACTTGGTAAAATTCAAAAGAACACAATCCATTATAGACATGAAAAAAATTTCAAAACCTCACATTGATGTATACAATGCATGTAAATTTGGGAATCAAACTAGAGACTTTGTTAAAACAAAAGAATATTCAACATCTCGACCATTGGAAATTATTCACACAGATCTCTGTGGACCAACCATGATGTGTGCTCTAAAGGGAGAAACATATTTAATGTTGTTTGTAGATGATTTCATAAAAATGACGGGTTATTTATTAAAGAAAAATATGAAGCATTTGAGAAATTTAAGAATTTTAGGGATCTTGTTGAAAATGAAATGGATTTGAAGATTAAATGTCTAAGGGTAGATAAATGAGGAGAATTCACTTCCCAAGAATTCAATGAATTCTGTGAACATCATGGAATCATGAGGCACTTCACTATCACAAAAACTCCTTAGTAAATGGTGTGGATGAAAGGAAGAACATAACAATTCAAGATATTACAAGGTCTCTTCTTTTTGAAGCTCAACTACCAAATCATTTTTGGGGAGAAGCAATAAATACAACTTTGTATATCTTCAATAGGGCTAAAATCAAGAAAATAAGAGCTAAAACTAACTACAAGCTATGGAGAGGAAGAACAACCACAATTAAGAAAATGTTACATCAAAGTGAATGAAGAAAAGCTTGGGAAATTTGAATCTAGATCTAATGAAGGAATCTTCCTAGGATATGCCTATCAAAGCAAGGGATACAAGTGGTATAAGAAAAGAACATGAGAATTCATTGAAAGCATTGATATGAAAGTAGATGAAGCATTACCTCACAATGAAGTTCTTCCCCAAGCTATAGCTAATCCTTCTATCTTCCAAGAATAAATATCAAAATAACAAGAAGATGAAGAATTTGAAGAAAATCAAAGAGAGGAAGATGAGGCTTTGCACAAAAATACTCCATTTAAATATGTATAGAAAAATTAGACAATCAAATTCTAGGAGACAAAGGTTCCAGAGTTTGAGCCAAAAGGAAGCTTGTAAATTCATCATCATAAGAAAACATATCCTTTTTTACTCTTATGCAGCCCCAAAATTTTTCACAAACCAACCAGGATGAAAATTGGGTTAAAGCCATGAATGAGGGGTTAGATAAGATTGAAAAGAACTAGACTTGGGAATGTGTTTCAAGACCTAGAGGCAAAAATTCAATTTGAACTAAATGTTTTTATAGAAACAACCTCAATGAGAATGAACATGTTATGAGGAATAAAGAAAGACTTGTATTCAAAGGTTATGCATAGAACAATGTAAACTTTGAAATGGGAACTATAAACTCAAAATGGGAACTTTGGCCAAAAAACCTCAAAAGACATCAAAAACAGTGTTAAAAACGAAAAGTGTTGATGTTGGAATAACACCTTTTTTTTTTCATGGGTAAATTTTCAACATGTTTTAAAAATGGTTGTGAAAACCAAATTTTTGTGCAAATATTGTCCAAAAAACACCCTCAAAACGAAAAGTGTTAATGTTGGGAAAACACTCTTTTTTTTTTTTTTTTTTTTAAGAAGTAAAATTTCAATATTTCGAA
>APFE030313062.1:114921-139960 GCA_000404065.3 Pinus taeda
AGAAAATATGAAGAAAAAGACCACTTCCAAAGTTATTAAATTTACAAAATAATTATTTACATTTCATACATTATAAAATTAAAAGTAAAAAAAAAAGCCTCTTTAAAAAAGGGCATGGTGTAGAATTACCACTTTTTAAAATCAACATCAAAATCACTGCCATTCTAAAACGCAATGTACATAAAAAATTTATAGTGTAAAAAACTATGCTCTAAAAAAAACATGTGTTCTGCATCACCCCTTTTCAAAATCGGGTCACTTTTTTGCTATCTCTACAAAACGGGTAACAGTATCAGTTCCCGTTTCAAAGTTTACATTGTTATAGGTTGAAGGCATTGATTTTGATGAAGCATTTGCTCTAGAGGATCGACTTGAAGATATCATAATGTTTCTAGCTTTCACTTGTTTCAAAGGATTCAAACTCTATCAAATGGACATAAAGTGAACATTCTTGAATGGGAAACTCAAGGAAGAAGTTTATGTTGATCAACAAAAAGGATTTCAATTTATAGAAAGGAAAGATTATGTATGCAGACTAAAGAAAGAATTGTATGGTTTGGTACTCCAAATTGATACTTATATTCAACAACAAGGTTTCAAAAGATGTACCACTTAGATATATTTATATCAAGATAAAAAAAGGTAATATGCAGATGATTTTTTTCTGGATGATATTATTTTTGGTAGAGAAATAATTTGAGATGTCCATGCTATGAGAATTAGGTTTCTTCCTAGGATTACAAGTTGATCAATCCAAAAAATGCATTTCCATTTCTTTGTCTAAATACCTTAAAGAGATATGAAAAAGTTTGGAATGGAAAATTGTGTCTTTGTAATAAAGATGATGAGTCTCCCGAGGTAGACTAGACTATGCATATGTCAATGATCAAAAGCCTTCTCTATTTAATAACATCAAGGAAGGACATCATGCAAGCTATTTGATTGGTAGGTAGGTTTCAATCATGTCCAAAGGAATATCATGTGAATGATATTGAAATAATATTCAGGTATTTGCATGGCACCATGGATTATGGTTTATGGAATCCTAGGGGAACAAACCCTATTCTTAAGGCCTATATGAATGCATATTGGGATAGAAGAGTGGATGGAAATGAGAGCACTAGTGGAGGAGAATTATTTCTTGGAAAGTTCCTGGTCTCTTAGCTTAGAAAAAAATCCCAAACCTCTCTATCTATCATTGAAGCATAATATGTTGCACTAACTTCTTGTTATATTCAGGTTCTGTGGATGAAGAGAAATTTGAACGACCTTCAATAACATAATGGTCATCTTGTTTCTATCATGTGTGGCAATAAAAATGTAATTAATATCTCAAAAAATCATGTGATGCACTAAAAAAAATCATATTCCCATAAAGTATCACTTTTTGTGAGAACAAGTTGCAAATCAGTAAGCCAGATTAGGCTACATTACAACCAAATAATATATTGTTGATATCTTTAATAAGCCATTGCTAAGGGAAAGTTTAAAATATCTCTAGAAAAGGATGTCAGTGGTCTCTTCTTCACTAGAAGGGCAACCTCACTAATCTTAGTCAAGGTCACTAAGGGATCCTCTAACCTTTGACAGGAGGAAGATGTATATTAGTAGAAGGAAGTCATTGTTGGGGGAATATTTCATTAATTAGGTCTACAGGAAAGTTCAAGTTCTATGGATGAAGTGAAATTTTAAGGAACTTCAAGAACATAGTGATAATCTCGTTTATATCATGTGTGGCAATGCCAGTGCAATTAGTAGCTCAAAAAATATTGTCATGCACTTGAAAACAAAGTATATTCCCATCAAATATCACTTTTTGTGAGAATAAGTTGAGGATCGATAAGTCAGATTGAAATACATTCCAACCAAAGAAAACATTTCTAATATCTTTAATAAGCCATTGCTAAGGGAAAGTTTTGAACATCTGAGACAAAGGATGGGAGTGGTCTCTTATTCACTAGAAGGACGACCTCACTAATCTCCATCAAAGTCACAAAGGGCTCCTCAAACCTTTGATAGGAGGAAGGTGTATATTAGCAAAGGGAATTCATTGTTAGGGGAAGATATCATTAATCAAGTCTATAGGAAAGTTTAGGAACAGTTGGAGAATATTGACATGCACTTACATATGAATAATGAGAGTGTGGTCTTAGGGGGAGACTCCATTTAAAAAAGGGTTAGGCTTTCACACACTCATGGAAGCATTGGTTGACCACCATTTTGCTTTTCCATTGATGTCAAAGGGGGAGAGAATGTAGACATTGAAGCAAGAAGATAGGAAGAGAAGTAATAGGATCAAGTAGGAAGAATATCTTGAGGTACTCAAGTGGAGTCCCTAGTAGCATGTCAGGGGGAGTTTTGTCCATTTCCATCAATGGAAATCAATATTGGGTGGCGTTTCCAATAATGAAAAAGAAGGATATTTTTGCAAATAATGTTGTCATTGATGAAAAATATGGTCATTGATGTTAAAGGGGATTGTTGGAAATAACAAAAAGAAATGTTAAAAATAGCATTTAGAAATTCCAATTTAATTTGTCCTTCAATTAAATTGTAATTCTTTTCTCATAGAAACTTGTAATAATTAACTAAGTTAAATTGACTTAGTTAGCTGAGGAAATTCGAGATGGAAATCTATCTGGAGTCATGTAAGTGCAATCCCTAAGTTTTAGGATTCCAGATCGATTTTATTGGAGTTGTAATTAGATAACACAATTCAACTGAGTTATAGTTAATTAAACTAGTTCTAACTATTAGAGGAACTAGTAGAGTTCTAGTAGTGAGTTTGTGCACTGGTGCATCCTTAGTGCTATTCCATCTAACTGGATATTCACTCAATAATAACTCATGCATGTTAGTTTAGAGGAAGACCTAGTTGAGACTAGAGTGCAGGGACATTGTACTATCAGTTGTATGATTTTTTGAGTTGTACAGATCATGCATGCAATCAATTGAGGACCTATGATTGGATTGCATAGTTATAGAGTGATAATTTCCCTTTAAATATGGGCTAATCCTCTTAGGAATAGTGCAAGGAATTAGAAGATTGGGGGCTTGGAAATTTGGATAAGTATTGGCCAAAGGAAGTCAGTTAGGTAGAGGATAGGAAATGCTTGTGCAGGTTGAGATCAAGGTTGAGCAGAGCATATTGTATTAATCCAAATTATTTGACCAAGAATGGTGCAAGGAAGTACGGGCTTGGAGAGCAACATAATAGGTTAAGTGTTGGCTTGAGCTAGCTTGTGAGAAGAGAGTTGATTATACTTGTGCGAGAATTGTTCTAGTGAGAACAAGCTTTGTATTTTCACTCAGATTTCTGATTAATGCAATATCGATGGTAGGGGTTTTGAGTAGTGGCTTTCCCCATAAAAACTTATTGTGTTATGTGCCATTGATTATCTTCCTCTTGTCAATTATTGTTTTCATCAATCTATTGGCTTTCGTTGATTGAAAGTAGAAGTAGATTCTTGTCTTGTGCTTTAGTAAATTGCATGAGCTTGAGAATCTACAAGAAAATCTACATGGTATCAGAGCTGATTACAGTACAGTAGAGGAGATTTCGAAGTTTTTGAGTTCAGGGTTACAGGTGAAATTCAAATTTGCAATACACATTTCAGGATCTGTAGATGGTGTTCTACGGTTTGTGGCTCGAGTATACCTTGGATGGCAGCTTGAATTAAATAGCTAGAAGGACAAGATGGAGGTCATGTTGGAGGATAATGGATTGAAGGAATTCATTGATCAAGACATTCTAAAGCCACCAACATCAGATGCAAAAGATCTGGCCAAATGGAAGAAGTGTGTGGCAAGGGCGAGGCGGATAATCCTCGAGGGAGTTCAAGACCACATTTTCTCGAGTATTCATGGGAAGGAGACTCTATATGCTATGTGGAAAGAATTAACAAACCTTTTCAATAACAACAGTGACCATAGGAAGTCAGCACTGAAAGATAAACTTCGAAAAATAAAGATGGAGGAGGGCGACTTATTTCCAAATTACTTGACCAAGTTCACTCATTATCGAGATGAGATCAGAAGTGTTGGAATCACTATTGCAGAGGATGATATGGTGAGCCTAGTTCTTCTAGGACTTCCGAAGAGTTGGCATAGTTATCAAGACTCTGTTAATGGGAGCGAGAAGCTCCTAGATTGGGAAGGGATTTGGTCAGATTTGGTACAAGAGGAGTTTCGAGAGAGCACCAGAGATGGGACCTCTTCCAAGGAAGTAGAAGAGGACTTTGCCTTAGCGAGTAAGGCAAAGAAGTCCAAGGGAAAGAAGTCCCAAGGTGAGGTGGACAGAAAGAAGATGGAATTGTAGAAAGTCAAGTGTTTTCACTGTCACGAGCACAGGCACTATGCCATGAATTGCCCACAGAAGAAAGCAAGCAAGAAGGAGCTTGCAGTCGTTGTAGCAGGTTAAGCTCTAGCTTCAAAATTCGAACTTGATTTCACTCTCATTCCATGAATGTTTGGTACTATCATGGGAGGCATGTGGTATCTTGACAGTGGTGCATCGTTCCATATGACGGTGAACAAAGATCTCTTTAGTGATTTTGAGGAGAGAAACCTCAAGCAGACCATATAGTTTGGAGATGATGGGAGGTATAGAGCTACTGGGATCAATATGGTTACATTTCAAAGGGAGTTTGACTCCCCTCTTAGGATCACATATGTGATGTATGTTCCAGAACTAAAGAATAATCTTGTTTTAGTCGTGGTATTGGAAGACTGTGGCTATGATGTCATTTTTAGTAAGGGAAAGGTTTTCCTTAGACACATTTCCACAGGAGAGGTGAAACAGATTAGTGCATGGGTCAAGAACCTGTATGCTCTTGAGATACAAGATGCATGCAACGCCTTGAGGAGAAAGGAAAAGGTTAGAGACTTGGTTCTTGAGAGGGAGAGTGAATTACCTGTTAACGCACAGCCCCAAAAGAAACCTCTTAAGCAGTCTCAGGCAATTGTGGAGTAACCACAAATGGAGAAGCAGAGAGGAGACCGAGTAGAGGTATCCACTCCTACAAAGACCTCCAATAGGGGGGAATTTTGAGCCAAGTGGGTAGAGGGATCACATGTAGCCATACCTCCAAGTGTGAGGTGGGGTGATGTGAAGTGATAGTCCCAAGAGGGAAAACATTTGGGCAGGTTCCATTGAGAGGTTTTGTCTCATGGATCATACCTTGCTATAGGAGCCCAAAGTACATAGTAGCAGGATGGATCAGTGGTGGTTGATGCAGTTAGAGATCAGAGTGCCAGAGGCTAGAGAAGTCAAATAATGGAGAGCACAGAGTAGAGTTGACAAAAATGCAGAAAGGCAAAGCCAACAAAAGCGCAAAGTTTTCAGTCGACAAAGGTAGAGCTAGTAGCAGTCAGAGACTTTGATCACAGATGCATCATACTAATTTAGGTTGTATGCTCTTTCAGTTTCAGGAGTTGCTATAACAACAACACTAGAGAGAAGTGTTTCATGAAGAACATTCCAAAGGCTCAGGATCAAGATAGAGTTGAATTCCTTTCTTGTTGAGAGGGAGTGTTGAAAATAGCAACACGAAATGTTAAAAATAACATCTAGAAATTCCAATTTAATTTGTCCTTGAATTAAATTGTAATTATTTTCTCATAGCAACTTGTAATAATTAACTAAGTTAAGTTGACTTAGTTAGCTTAGGAAATTCAAGTTGGAAGTCTATCTGGAGTCATGTAAGTGCGATCCCTAAGTTTTAGGGGTCTAGATTGAGTTTATTGGAGTTGTAATTAGATAACTCAGTTCAACTGAGTTATAGTCAGTTAAGCTAGTTCTAACCGTTGGAGAAACTAGTAGAGGTCTATTAGTGAGTTGGTGCGCTGGTGCATCCTCAGTGCTACTACACCTAATTGGAGATTCACTCAAGAATAACTCATGCATTCTAGTTCAGAGGAAGACCCAATAGAGATTAGAGTTCACTAACAGTGTACTATCAGTTGTATGATTTTATGAATTGTACAGATCATGCTTGCAATCAGTTGAGTACCTATGTTTGGATTGCACAGTTATAGAGTGAGAATTTCCCCTTAAATACAGACTAATTCTCTTAGGAATTATGCAAGGAACTTGAAGCATGGGGGAATGGAATTTGGCTAAAAATTGGCAAAAGGAAGTTAGTCAGGTAGAGGATAGGAAATACTTGTGTAGAATGAGCTCAAGGTTGAGCAAAGCATATTGTATTCATCCAAATTATTGACCAGGAATGTTGCAAGGAAGTAGGGGCTTGGAGAGCAACAAAATAGGCTAAGTTTTGGCTTGAGATATTTTATGAGAAGGGAGTTGATTATATTTGTGCAAGAATTCTTCTAGTGAGAACAAGCTTTGTATTTTCATTTAGATTTCTGATTAATACAATATAGATAGTAGGGGTTTTGAGCAGTGGCTTTCCCCAAAAAAACTTATTGTGTTATGTGCCATTGATTATCTTTCTCTTGTCGATTACTGTTTTCATCGATCTATTGGATTCCACTGGTTGAAAGTAGAAGTAGATTCTTGTCCATTGTTTTAGTAAATTGCATGAGCTTGTGAATCTACAAGAAAATCTACATGGATGTCTAAGGAAGAAACAATGTTATTCATGAAGCAGTATGATAGCTTGATCTCTTGCATGCCCTCATCAAGATTTAATTGAGTTTTTTCAATATTATGATGTGTTAATCATATTATGGATGGTATGGTTGGATATTCCTCTGTAAGACCTTCCAATGATATATCACACTCTGAAAAATTCCTCCCGGATGATAATTTATGGCCATTTGAAGATTAGCATTAGCAAAGTACCTAAACCTATGGGTCAAAGCCCACAAACCCCAAATTCCTTAAACATCACACATGTTCAAGAGTGGATCAAGGTTCCTTAGCAGAATGATGACAAACAATGCTTTAACTTACATGAATTTTAAAGATGTCAAAGGTCATACAACCATGCATAGATTCAACCAATCCAGTAATCACATCAAGAAATCGCTGAAGGTAGATTGTAAGTCAACATGCATGAAGTTTAACCCACTTCTTTGGGAAAACAAAGATGTGACACCTGGAAAATGCCCAGCTGGTTTACGCATGGAAAATTATGGTTGGTTGGAAGCAATGGCATGGCAACAAGGTCGATGTGGTGATGATGTGGAGTGATGTGTTAATTTGGTGACATCAGCAGGGTGACATGGTGCCACTAGAGGCCGCCACATGGTAAGTACAAATGGAAAATTATGATTGGTTAAATTCCCAAAAATGGGTGACACATGGCACATCTCACAAGATTCCATGTGGCATGATGACATCATGCTGAAATAACATGTCGATGACCAATTACCCTCAGGGACCTGGTCACATGGCATGGTGAAATTGAGAAAATGGCTAAGTGGTAGTGTCTTTGGGACTAGACACAGTCACATGGTTAATAGTGGTGGTCATATGATTTTTAATATTAATGATTGATGGTAGAAACCGTGGGCCAAATTTTGCCCCACATGAGCCCCAGGACAACATAATAAAATTTATATACAGCACATGACTGTAGCTCTAATTTATTCACACATTCATAACAAGAGAATAAATCTGAGTTTTGTTGGTTGGTTTGAGTTTCATTATTGGAATAGTTATTTTGAGTTTCATTATTGGCATAGTTATTTTGAGTTTCATTGTTGGTGCAATTTGTCTAAGTTTTGTGTTAGCTCGGATGGTCTGAGTTTCGTTGTTGGCCCGCTTGGTCTGAGTTTCATGTTGGCTCGATTAGTCTAATTTTTGTTGTTGGCCCAGTTAGTTTAAGTTTTGTTGTTGGCTTGACTGGTATAAGTTCATCACTGGTTCAAATCTTGTGGTAAATTTTTTTATGCATAGGGGAAAGAGGCAACATTGAGATGTCCTAGTGACAAGAAAAGGTTATACGATGGCATTTAGTGGTTTGTTGAATACGAAACAATGTCTGGTTCATGGTCATAATTTGAAGTCAACTCACTCATAACATAATCGTTTTATGAAGATGATATTACAAGTGACATCACATAGCACAATTCGTATGACACTTATAATAGATGGTCAAGGTCATTGGTTTGAACCTTGTCGGGTATGCGATTAGAAAATTTACAATTATTTCCCCCCACTATTTACATTTTGTCTAACAATTAAGTGACCAGAGGAGTACATTTTATAGGAATGTTGCAGGAAAAGGACTATTTTGTATAATGCACCTTGAAAGGACTATTTTATTGAATGATTAATATTTTATATGGTTTTTGGGGGTTTCTAGGCTCGTTTCGAAGCTAGATTTAATTACGAAAGAAGCATGATGATCAATATTTAGTTGTGAACATTTTTGAAGGCATGAAAAGCCTTGATGATGTATTTTTAATGTTCAAAATTAGTTTTATGTTTTTTGGGGGCTTTTGAGTAGATTGCAATAAGTGTTGTGTATATGACCAAAACAGGTTTTGGGAAGAGTTTTATGCGACTGCTTTGATGAACATATTATTGTAGAATGATGTTCATATCATGATAATATTGGTTAAATACTTTTTTGAGTAGGTTATGAGAAATATTGTGACAAGAACAACATAATCAATTTTGAAGTCCTATTTTGAAGAGCACGTGGATCCAATTTAAAATATTTTGAAAACTGGAAGAAGGAAGTGGGTGCCTCCATTGAGGTTGGTGCCTCAATCAAGTTGAGTCCTATTGTAAGTGTGTGCTTTCACATTTTCAAGGTTGGTTCCCCAATCAAGTTGTATCTTGTTACAAGTGGTTTCTTGCAAATCTTTGAAGCAGGTGCCTCAATAAGGTTGTGGCCTATTGCAGCTAGTGTCTTGCACATCTTAGGGGTGGGAGCCTTCAGCTAGTCGGTGCCTACAAATAATGTAATGAATTGAAGAAGAATAAGAGAAATAATTTTTGGTTTTTCTCCCACAAGGGTTTCCACGTAAAAGCTTGTGTCCTCTTATGTTCATAATGGTTTCTTGATGCATGTTTTTGTTTATTATTATGATGCAAATTGTTATGATACATTGTTGATTAATGAAATATTTTGGCATGCTAGGTTTTGCATTACACTGATTCACCCACCCCAGTTTGATATTCAGTCTAACACCTTCAACTTCAATCATATGTGCTTGATGATCAATCTACATATTTTCCAATATTTAATAGATATTGAGCATGCTTCTATCCATGTACCCCACTGTAACAACTCCTTGAATGTGATGTGCAACCCTCATTTTGTCCCCTTTATGACGAAAGTCCTTGTACATGTTTTCTTCTTCAAAACCTCACTACTTTATTAAATAAAACATTAATCTTTTACCCAATCAATTAGCTCCCCTTGGTTCACTGCCTTCTTGTTGAGTTTGCTGATTTTTTTGAGAATTGTTCCTAAAAAATGAAGATTTAAATCCTTTATTCCTTTGCTTCACCTTGGCTCTTTTCTTGTTATCCCAAGATTTTCACAAAAGAAGGTATATTTTTACCCTTCTCATAAAGGTACTCTGCCTACCACAACTTCATCCAAATTCCTTGAATCATCAAATTTAGTTTTGTCACCATAAAATGGTGGAAACCCACCTACAAATATTTGTATTTTTAGTTTTTCATCCTTCATAAATCCAACATACTTCAATAATTCCATGAATTTTCTACCATACTCTTTTGTTGTTGTATTCCCTAGCTTGATTCCAAACAACTCCTACATTTTCCTTTCATAGTAATGCTTTGACAAGTATTTCTTTTGAAAGTACCTTTTAAATTTCCTCCATAATGTTTTCTTTTCATCCAAGTATTTGACTTCCTTGAGTTGTTCCCACCATAAATTTTATTTCCCTTTCAAGTGTTAGATTGCAATTCATGCCTCTAATTTGGATGAATAATTATGCAATTGAAGGAACTTTCTCATCTTCAATAGTGTTAGGATATTTTGATACATAGGAAATAGTTAAGTATAACTTTGTCTAGTGTGTAGTTAGGTAAAGTGTGTTTTTTTAGTATGTACTTTTTGTAACTTACAATCCGATGGTCACAATATGTTGTAGACATGAAGTGATTTGATGATTCATTCTCTCCTTGGTATTACCGATGTTTGATCCGTGGCTTAACACCCGATTGGTCCATGATCTCTATTTAAAGAGCATGGAGGGTCATTTGTAAGGTGGTTGTTCATGAGAGAAGCTTATGTAGATTTTCTTTTTTTTTACATTAATAAATTGCCTGAAGTGGCCATGTTGGCTTGGGCCGTGGACTGTTTACTTCTTTAAGGGTTTTAACCATGTCAAGAATATTGGTGTACTGATCTGTGATTTGTTTTTGAGTGGTGTCCTTTGGTGTTCTATCTAAGGAACTTACCCTGTAAATTCCTACATGGTATCAGAGCTATTTGAGGGCCGCATCCATTGGTGATCCAAATCCAAAGTCAGTACAACTGCATCCGACCGTCGTTTCCTAGATCTACTATTTTTGCCCACTTTCAGGCTGAGAGGACTTCTCTATTGTGTTAAGAGCATATGTTCCAGTGAGGAACCCTTTTCGTTTCATGCGAAAGGTTTCCGGTAGCCCTAGCTACGTCATTTTTATGATCTAGAGGTATACAATCTTTATTTGTAGTTTTAGTTACTTATCTCTCTATTTTTTATTACCGGATCCATACCTTTTATTTCTGTGTATGCTCTTTGCCTCGCGACTCTGTGCGATCTAGGCAAATCAAAAACAGAAAGGAAGAATTTTTTTCATGCATATGCTCTTTTCCTCCGCACCTTAGCGTCATCTCGGAAAATTAGAAACATTGAGGAAAATATTTAGTTTCGGACGAAATCTAACTTCAAGCCGTAAGGTTTGGTTTTTTTTGCATGACCATTTTGGGTTGTGTGGTTTTTGTTTTGTAAGCAAAAATGGCTTTCTCAAGTAAGCATGCACTCCAAAGCTTTAGTGACCAAAAAAAATCCCTTCCTATTTTCCAAAAATTACTAACCTTTTAAACTAGCTTTCTTTGTCCAAAGTTACTTTATGAGAATAGAGGTCTTGGGTTCAAGTCGTTTTTTTTATTGAGTTACTTTTTCAAAAAGCACATGTAACTTATGTTTTAAAGTTACTTTATGTAAAAGTGTTCTCACCCATTATAAAAAATGAGTCACTTATAATTCTAAAGTCACTTTATCTTTTATTTAAGTTACAATTTAGTGGGTAGCTCATAAAGTACCATTGTAAAAGTGACTTTCACTTATTTATAAAATTAGGTCACATAATTTATTATTTATCTATTTTTTATTTTTATTTTTTTATTTTTATTTTTATTTTATTTTTCTCTAAAGTGAGCTAATTAGGTTAAGTTTGGAAAGGTGGGGATTTAAAAAAAAATAACATTATCATTCACTTCCGCACATTCACATACTTCGTCCGCATCTTCAACAACGTTTCTTCAAAAAATCATAACTTCTTCATCCGGAAGCCGTTTTCAGAGCCGTTTTTTTTTTAATCGGCCAATTTTTCGAGATATTTCCATTGGAACACTTAGTTTTAGCATCTACATCATCCATTTTTGTGAAAATGAAAATTCCATGCCAAGTTATTCTTGACAACACCAACTACTTCCAATGGTTGTCTTACATGGAGGATTTACTTAGAAGTAAAGGTCTTTATAGAATAGCCTTAGGCCAAAAGTCTAAACCTAAAGATGAAGATAAGCAATCCAAATGGGAAAATATGCAAGATCAAGCATGTGGGTTTATAGGGATGTCTATTTCTCCATATCTTAGATTCCATATCACATAACTTGATACCACTAATGAAGTAATGAAACAACTCAATAATTTTTTTGGAATTAAAAATGAAATTAGAGCCCATTAACTCGAAAATGAGTTGCTTATGTTGGACCCCAGTAATTTTTCTTCGATTGAAGATTTTTTGTCCATGTTCAAGACCCTTAGACTTCTCTTGGAAGGTGTTAAGGTTAAGAAATAAAATGGTAGCTTTATTTATTCCATTCTTACTAGGTTGGGATCAACCTACTCTGTGTTTGTTTCCACCTTCCATTCTACTAGAGAAGTCTTTATTTTTCAAGGACAAGACTACAAATCCCCTTCTTTTGATGCCTCTTGTGATTCTTTAATAAGAGAACAAGAAAAACTCTTACATATTGGTCTTCTTAATCTTGGAAACTCTTCTAAGAAAGCCTTAGCGACCCAGCAGCAACCAAGTTCAAAGAATCCTAAGAAGCAACATCCTAAAAAGATGGACCCTAAACCAACCAAGGGTCCTAAGCACTTTCAGTCTCAAAATGAAAAATCAATTCAACAAAATGATAAGGCAAATAAAAACAAAGGGAGGAAGACTAATAGACATTACAACTTTTGTAATCGTGATTGCCACATAGAATCCAAATGCTTTAAAAAAATGGAAGTCTTAGAAGCAACAATGAAGAAGCATAACATCCATTTGGAGCACTCTTCAACTTCAACTTCATCTTCAGGAATAACACTTTCTGCATGTGGTTGTCAAGCATCTCGGTCTGGTTATGCACTAAATGTATCTTCTTCTTCTCATTCTCATGAGTGGCTCATTGATTCTGGAGCTTCTTATCACATGGCCAAAAACAAATCCATGTTTTCTTCTTTAAATGATTGTAACACCAAAAATATATATATCTTAGTGATGATAGATCTCTTAGTGTTGTAGGGACAAGAACTATTCATCTAGACCGTTATCATTCTATAATTTTAAGATGGGTAGAGTGACTATAGAGGACAACATCAAAATCAATTTTGAAGCTGAGATCTAGCCCTGCTAGCTCCAGAGAGGGATCTCTCTTTATAATTTAACTTTGTTTTTTAAGATGATCTGAGGCTAGTTATAATTATTCTTGATTGTTTGTTTGAATTTGGTTGATTGGTTTGGTTGGTTGATTTGATTAAATTATTTCTTTCCATTGGTTTATGGAGTCAAATAAAACCAGATATTGCATCAAATGTTTAAAAGAGTAATCAAAGGGAAAGCTAGTTACATTTACTAGATCTTTAGAGTGAATAATGAAATGAAGAAGAGGTGTTTTACGTAATGATTGAAAAGCATTTAAGAATTTTTCAATCAGACTTCAGAAGGAAAACATAAAGATTGTAAAAACAGTCTGAATAAGGTGCTCAATTAACAAATCTTATTTTTCACATTTCCTGTTTTACAATTAGATTTTCAGATGATTATAATGTAGAGAAAAATAATGGTAATAAATATTACAATAGGGAAAACATCACTAGTAAATTGCAGCACAAGAATCCTGTGAAAGTCTTTGTATTAATGATGCTCCAGCAACTTGGAAAAAGTACAATGCTGAATAAGAAAAATTACAATGATCAGGCACTACCCCCAATACTTCGAATGAATGAAGTATTTAGACTAAATTTCCAAAAGTATTACAATGAATTTCGCATTGAAATGGAAATCTATTATTAACTACAAAATAACAAAATGACTAATGTGACCAAAATTGGTGAATTTGATGAAGTGATCTGGATGTCTGGCATTATTTTTGCAGAAAGCGGTTGTTGAGTTGCCACAATTTAGGTGTTGCACTGGGTGTAGTTGATCTTTATTTAGTCTTGAAATTCTCACAATTTATCCCACTGCTGCTCATTCATGATGGTGATTTTTGTTGCCATGTGGTAGATCTCATCTACTGTTGACCTAGATTGTCATTGATGTCAATATGGCAATATTCTGGATGAGTAAACAATGGTGTGAGGCCAAGGAGAAGTAGAGTAGAATCGTGAAGAAATAGGAGTAAGAAGCCATGAGGAGAAACCAGAGGAAAGCCAAGGCAGTCAAGCCATTGGAGAGAATATAAGAAGTCATAGGAGCTATTAGAGCAGAGCTATCAAAGCAGAGAAAGCCACAGGAAAGCCAAGTATTGGAAGCCATAGGAAAGCCAAGTAAGCGTAAGAGCGGGAGATTGAGGAGGAGCCATATCGGGAGTATCGCATGTAATATATGCCAAAGAAGTTAACAAAGGAGCCAAAAGAGTGGAGGAATATATAATATCAGTAGAAATCAAGAAGATGGATGAAGAGTGAATGCACGTGGTTATATTCCAAAAGGCAGGTTTGTAATAGTGGCAATGGTTTTCGGGCGGACGCTAGGTGGTAAGTGGCATTTAAAGGAGAGCACCCGATTCCATTAACCGAGCGACACATAGCACGAGGGTGGAGAGAGAAAACCGCTTTATCGGGTGGGTATTCTCGGTGCTATTTTTCCACCTGAAATCTCTGATAGCCGTTGGATCTGGCATGAGTTAATCTGCAGTGGAGAATGAGCCTGATAAAGGTAAGCATCGATAAACATGCCAAGGCTATGGAAAACCGAAAAATGCAAGTTCCTTTGTGTTTGTGTATATTCCCATTATACGAGGGTTGTAATAGAATTAAAGGGGATAAAGGGTTATGGGTTAAGTCCGTATTAACCAAAGTTAAGAACGGAGGAGTATATATATATATATATATATATATATATATATATATATATATATATATTATATAGATGCGATACAGTACACGGGCTCGAGGATTCCATTGTAATACACTTTAAAGTTACATCGCATCAACCATATCACAAAGCTCTTTAAATCCTTGCCACATTAAAATGTCGATTGCAATATGTATGCAGACCCGCTGCAATGTTATAACATGCCCTATTGTAATATCGCATTCGTCGCAATATCGCAAGCCTTGCTAAAGTTTTTTCCACATTGAAATCTGCCGATTTCGATATAATTGCAAACCCGACTACACCATTATAGCATGGCTTAATCAAATGTCACATCTGCAGTAATTGCAATGTACAAAGGAATGTCAATCTGGGGATTGCGATAAGGGTATGGACCCGATGGACTTATTAATAATTGTTTAATACCATATCGCATCCACTCCGTCGACAGTTGCGAATCGACTATGTTATATGTGAACCTCCGGAAGTGGTGATTGTGATAAAAGGATGTCGTGGCATGTGGGACCTCTATATTGCTATAGTCTCTCTTATATGGTTTCCGTGAACAATTAATGCATATTGTATGAATATTAAAAAGGGCCTCTCTGATATTTTTTAATATGCAACACTATTGTAATTCGGCCTCTCTTCTACATTAACGTGTCCTGTGTGTATTGATGGATTTGAAGAGACAGAGGAAGCTGAAGAGTGAGCGCAGAGGAAGCTGAAAGATTAAGCGAGTGTTGAGGAAGCTGAAGAGCCAGTGGAGAAAGGAAGCCAAAGGTTAGGGATATCAGGAATATAAAATAGAGAACAAGGAAAGTTTAGGTTAACTGGAAAACTGTAAGAAAATAAAGGAAGCTGAAGCGCTGGTAGAAATGGAAGGAACAAGAGGATAGAAGTAATTCATAGGCCCAGCAGGGTTGGCAGCAGAGAATTACAACCAAACAGATCCAGACAATTTACAGCAGAAGGTTGTAGCCCTTGAGGTTGGTGCCTTAGAACTGAAAGTATTGGTGTCTTGGGAGTTGGTGCTCCTAAATTCAAGGTTGGTGCCTTGACAAGACAGAGTTGGTGCTTTGGAGGTTGGAGCCTCACAAAGGGTCCAAGTTGGTGCTTGGAAACTGATTGAAATCATATATATATAATATATATATATATATATATATATATATATATATATATATATATATATATATATATATATATATATCTATTGTACTTGATTTATTGCAAAGATGACATTAATAAAAGCATCTATTCCCGTTATCTATTTCTGTGTTCCAAATATAAATGTTTTTAACTGATAAAATTAATAACTGAATTCACCCCCCCCCCTCAGTATTTCCAACAATTGGTATCGGAGCAGGTTTCTTCATATCAGCCTAATAGCTTGAAGAAGGATTCGTAGTCATGATGAGAAATCAAGAAGTGTTAGGAAGACCTCCTCTATTCGATGGCACAAATTTTGGTTTCTGGAAAAAGAGAATGTCCTACTACTTAATGTCCCTTGGACCTGAAGTTTGGCATTCGGTCTTAAATGAGTACATAGCTCCTTTCACTCTTCCAACAGATCAAGACGAGAGGAAAGTCTACATTGCAAATTCAAAAGCCTTAAACTCCATCACTAGTGGAATCACTGATTCTGAATTAATAAAAGTCGTGAATTGTAACTCTACCAAAGAAGTATAGGATAAGCTAATTAGCTTATACGATGGGGACTCCAAGTCAAGAAGACAAAGCTTCAAACTCATAGAAGGCAATTTGAAAGTCTGAAAATGGATGATGAAGAAGATATTGCATCATACTTTCTCTAAGTAGTTGAAGTGGTCAACTCTCTTAAAGGATTGGACGAAAACATTGAAGAAAGCACCATTGTTCAAAATGTCTTAAGATCTCTTCCAAAAAGATTTGACTCCAAAGTAAGTGCCATAGAAGAAGTGAAGGATCTAGATACTCTCAAGATGGATGAACTCCATGGAATCCAAAGATGCAACATTCAAGGCCTCAAAATCAAAAAAGGGGAAAGAAAGGAATGTCGGTAGTGATGACTCCGATTTTGAATCCGAATTGGCACAATTTGTATGAAGACTAAAGAAAGGATCTAAGCTAAAAGGTAAATACCCTCTTACTTTTTTCAAATGTGGAAAAATAGGTCATTATGCTGCAAAATGTCCTCATAAGCATGATAGTGATGATGAAGAAAATTTTAAAAGGATGGTATACAAAAAGAAAGGGTTCAATAAGAAGAATTTCCTCTCTAAGCAAGATGAGTCTGATGAAGATGAATTTGTAGTCATAAAAAAGAAATCAATTAACGAGTTCCCTCACCGCAAAGGAGGTAATGAAGAATCAGATGAAGAAAATGATCATGCTGGAAGCTAAGAAGTATTATTCATGGCATTCACAAATGATGATGACTCAGGGCTAGATGGAAATGTAGATAAATTGTTAATAAGTTCCACTGAATAAAATGAGAAATTACAGAATAAAATCATTTCTCTTAAGGTAGAAAACGAGGAGATAAAAAGAAGAGAAGATCTCTTGAAAAATAAGCTAAAAGAAAAAGAAGAAGCTTGCGAAGAACGTGAAGCCAAAATAGTATCTCTAAGGAAGGAATTGGAGCAAGTTAAAAAGGGTTGGAAAAGCTCTCAAATACTTGACACTATCCTAAATAATCAAAAACCTCAACATGACAAATCTGGAATAGGTTTTAAAGGAGAATCATCAAGTGCTAAGAATAATGCAAAAAGCTATGTCGACGTACTTTCCAGCAACCCAAAAGAAGAAAGATTATTTCATCAAAGGCTCATCCTAGATCCAAAGAATGAAGAGAGAGTAACTCCAAGTAAGAATGTTGATTCGAATCATGGATATTACAACAGGTAAAAAACTATATTTTTTGGGCATTGTTTTCATTGTAAAAATTTTTGTCATCAAGCTAGACATTGCATGGCTCGTAAGAATGACACATCAAAACTGAAGGATCAAATAAACAAACCATATAGCCCCAAAGGGAAAGGACAAATCAAAACCTACAATTCTTTTCATCCCTTGGCCAAATTCGATCTGATTTTCTCATTATGTAACAATAATGGACACAATGAACAAAATTGGCCACTCAAAAGAGAAAAAGCAAGAAGTGAGAATCCCAACACATATAAATGTGGCCTAGCTCTATGTGCTCAAAATGATGAAAATAGTTGGTTTGTGGATAGTGGGTGCTCCAGACACATGACAGGGGACAAAAGGAAGTTTGTCTCATTGAACAAAAAGGAAGGAAATGTATCCTTTGGAAGTGGATTTGCCAAAATTGCTGGAAAAGGAACTGTTACTCTTATTAATGGAAAAGGAAAAGCTCAAAATGCTTTGCTAGTAAACGGGCTCAAACATAACCTCCTGAGTGTTAGCCAAATCTGTGATCAAGGACATAATGTTGTCTTTAGCACCAAAGACTATGAAATAAGGAACTCTTCCTCAAGGGAACTTGTGGCGAAAGGGGTTAGAACACCAGACAACATCTACATTCTGAACAAGATTCAAGAAGACAAATGTTACTTAAGTCAAACAGATGAAAGTTGGTTGTGGCACAAGTGACTTGGACGTACAAGCTTCAATAACTTGATCAATATCAGCAAGATTAAAACAGTGCAAGACATTCAAAAGTTATTCAAATCGAATCAAGGAATATGTGGTCCATGTCAACATGGAAAGCAAACTAGAACCAGCCACAAGACCAAGGAGTTTTCTACGTCAAAGCCTTTGGAGATCATCCATGTTGATTTATGTGGACCAACTAGAACTTTGGCACTCCAAGGAGAAAGGTACTTTGCTTTATTTGTTGATGACTATACTTGAATGATGTGGATATATTTTATAAAATATAAATCTGAAGCATTTTAGTGTTTTAAGAATCTTAAAGCTCTTGTAGAAAATGAAAGGATTCAAAGATTAAGTGCCTCAGAACAGATAGAGGGGGAGAATTCACATCAAAATAATTTAATGAATTCTGTAAAATACATGGAATTAAAAGAGAACTCTCTGCTACCAGAACACCCAAGCAAAATGGGGTAGTTGAAAGAATAAATTGAACAGTTCAAGAAATGGCTAGAACAATGTTAATAGCAACTGACTTACAACCAAAATTCTGGAGAGAAGCAGTCAGGGCAACTGTCTATACCCTTAATCGAACTCAATTAAGACCAAATAATGAAAAGACTCCTTATGAATTATGGAAAGGAAGACCTGCTTCAGTAAAATATTTTAAGATTTTTGGAAGCAAGTGCTTCATAAAAACCAATGATGGCTCACCAGGAAAGTTTGATTCTCGGGTTGAAGAAGGGATCTTCCTTGGATATTCTACATGGAGCAAAGCCTATAAGTGCTACAATAACCGACTACAGAAAATAGTGGAAAGCATTGATGTGAAGATTGATGAAGACCTTCCAGAGAAAGAAATTGAAGAACATGAAGTTGATCCTCTCATTGAAGAAGAAGGACCTAAAGAAGAAGGAAAAAATCAAGAAATACCCAAGGAAAAAGAACCATATCAAACTCCTTCAAAGATGAAACTTCTCCAAAAATATCACCAGGAAGAGTAGATTATTGGCAATATAGATGAAGGGGTGCAAACCCGAAGAAGGATGACAAATACACCAAAGAAAAATGATATTGCTCTTCAATCCATGATAGAACCAGAAACATTTACTCAAGTAAGTAAGGATCCTCATTGGGTAAAAGCCATGGAAGAAGAAATGTCTCAAATTGAGAAGAATGAGACATGGAAACTGGTACCTCGTCCAAAGGACAAAAGCATAATAGGAACCAAGTGGGTGTTTAAGAACAAAATGAATGAAGATGGGAAAATCATCAGAAACAAGGCAAGGCTTGTTTGTAAAGGCTATTCATAAATTGAAGGAATTGACTTTGAAGAAAAATTTACACCAGTAGCTTGTGTGGAAGCTATCAAGATGTTCTTGGCATTTGCTTGCTCAAAAGGATTCAAAATCTATCAAATGAACGTAAAATCAACATTTCTAAATGCGGAACTCAAGGAAGAAGTCTACATGGAGGAACCAGAAGGGTTTAATCTAACAGAAGGAAAATACTTTGTTTGTAAGTTGAAAAAGGCATTATATGGGTTGAAACAAGCTCCTAGAGCTTGGTACACAAGATTGGATCGCTATTTACAACAACAAGGCTTCAAGAAGGGGGTGGCAGGAACTAATCTCTACATAAAGACAGATGAGGATAAGTTACTAGTCACACTTGTTTATGTTGACGATCTGATTTTTTCTAGTAATAATGATGAGATGAGCCATGAGTTTTCTCAAAATATGTCAAAAGAGTTCGAGATGTCAATGATAGGAGAGTTATCTCACTTCCTTGGATTACAAGTATCTCAAACCACGACATGCATGTTTATCTCTCAAGCCAAATATCTTAAAGACATGCTTAAAAGATATGGAATGGAAGACTGTGCACCCATGAGCATGCTTATGACCACAAGTTGCAAATTGAGCAAAAATTATGACTCTCCTTCGGTAGATGCAACTCATTACAGGTCAATAATTGGAGCCCTTTTGTACTTAACTGCTACGAGACCCGAAATTATGAAAGCAGTAGGAATGGTGGGAAGATTTCAATAAGCTCCTAAACAATCCCATTTGTTGGCTGTGAAAAGAATTCTCAGATACCTGAAAGGAACTCCTGATTTCGGTCTTTGGTACCCTAAGAGCTCAAATATTACTTTGACTGCATACATCGATGCTGATTAGGCCGGAAGTGTCGATGATCGGAAAAGCTAGTGGAAATGCATTCTTCCTGGGAGACTGTTTAGTATCTTAGCTCAGCAAAAAAAGACATCCATATCACTATCTACAGCTGAAGCTAAGTATATAGCTCCCACAGATTGTTGTACTCAAATACTATGGATGAAGGAAGCTCTAAAAGATGTCAACATAGGTACAAATCAACCAACTACCATCTATTTTGATAACACAATTGCGATCAGCCTCAACAAAAATCCAGTGATGCACTCAAAGAGAAAACATATACCAATCAAGTATCATTTTCTTTGTGAACAAGTAGCTGAACAAAACATCATCTTGGAATATATCAATACTAAGAAGCAGATAGCTGATATTTTCACAAAACCTCTTCCTCGAGAAGCATTTGAACATCTTTGTCAAAAGATGGGAGTTATCTCTTTAGCATAATTTAAGTTGATTCATAAATATGTTACAGGACAGGGGGAGCCGTTTGATAGGGGGAGTGTAGTGGCCAATCTAGGGTGCTAGATTAGATTAGATTTAATATCAACCAAGGTAGGTAAACTTAGAGGCACGTGTCTAAAGTCTATAGACATAAAAGTATCTCATCTACCTAACTAAGTGTCTACTGTGACAGGCTACAACACTCCTTTACAGGAAATTGAAATATGTTTCCTCTCACACCTTAACACTCAGATCATCTAATTTAATTAACTGTTCTAAAGAAACAACATGTTACTAGTCTGAGTTTTCAACCCTCTTACAAGGATATCATTCACAAAAGCTCTTTCCAACTAACACACTAAGCATTCATGAAAACAAAAAGCTCTTTTAAGCACACTGCAATTTTAAATGCATGAAAACAGAGTCCACAGAGATACTTCGAAATCCAATGATCGATCAAATCTTTTACAAGATATTGTTCAATGATCTAACAATCAAATTCTCAAGCTATCACCATGAATATTACTTGCAAGAACTTCTAATCAAATCAATAAACTCACAGGCAAGAAAATAACATTAAATGCTATTCACACTATTCAGATTCAAAAATGCTATGGAAATGAAAATAAAAGTATACCAATCTCCACGTAGGGCCTGTCCACGCTTCAATGGCACACTTAGGAAACTTCAAGTGATGAAAATGTTAACGCATATGCACTGTAATGGTAAAACGATGCCTGTAACTAAGTTCTGGAAATCAAATCACATGCAAGAGAAATGTTCTGGAAACAATACACAAGAACAACAACCGTTCTGGACAATATAATACGCAGTTTTTTATCTGCTTGTCTCCTATCCTATATTCACTAACTTTCCCTCTATAATCGAATGTACATACATTATGCAGATTTTTCTGCTTTTACAAAAAGAGTGATTTTTGTCTTTTCTAATCTTAACTGATTTCCAAAGCAAAACGAAATCAGTTTAGGCAACTCTGGCTTTTTGCTGCCTTTGTGACCAAAAAGGCTGGGTTTGACCAGTATTGACCATGTATCCAGGAGCTTTAGATTCGCTGTTGAATAGATATTTCACCATGTATGTACATTCCACATCACGTTCCTATCCTTTGTTTTGATTTTCCTGCCATGCCATGTGTCACACCATAAACCATTTACAGGAAGTCATGACATCTTGTAATTTTGTTGAAAATTTCTAATTTTTAACGTAAAAATTCACAAATTAAATTTAATGTAAAATAACAACTATAATGCTTTGATTAATCAATTTCAATGGACTATGAGGGGTTTATGGGAGAAAAAGATAGACAAATGATGGATTTCTAGAAGAAAAGGATGGCAATGAAATGGTACCAACATCTCCACCAAGCTCAATGATTTAGCATGTCCTCATGCTAATCCTGATGTGCTCCCTTTATACTCTATTCCTGCTTGTGCCTCTGCCGCTTGTAAAAATGCATCTATATTCTTCTGAGCTTGGGCATTATTCTGAACGTGGAGCTCATGTTTCAAATTCTTGTATTTTTCCTTGAGAGCTTTCTTTTGAGTATACCATTTTGTTGCCCACTTGCAAATGTCAGTTTGTTCAATCTTGAGTTCTTTGATTTGCTCCTTCAGCTTCTCATTTTTCTGCTGAGTCTTCTTGCTCTGAGCTCTCAACATTTCATTCTCCTTCTTGATGACCTTCTCTAGCATGTTTGCCTCCATCAATTCTTCTTTTATCTTTTCAATTTGTTTTTCTAACCTCCTTTTTTTCTTGTTTGCAGGTGCTAGCTCTTTCCTTTGTCCATTGTTACTCTCGACTTCCATTTCGGCTTCCGGTCCTGGTTGTGAATGAGCACTGCTCTCGATGTCCATTGGTGCATTTGCATTTGACTTTGGTTGATCATCTTGCATTTGGTTCTTTTGTATTCTCCTTGATCTTCTTGTATAAGTAGTGAAAATTTTGTCTTGCTCAATTTTCTGGGCAGCTTCTTGTCTCATCCTTCTTGTCCTTACACTACTACTGTGTGGATGAACATTGCTTGACTTGCATACAGGGATTTCCTCATCAATGTCAAGCATAAACTCTGAGCGCTCTTGCTGTTCCTGTTCATCTTCTCCATCTTTTATTTGATTAGCAACCAAAAATTCTTTCCATGTTTTTCCCCTCCTCTGCACTTCAAATTCAATTAGAATTTTAATCAACCCAAAATGATACAAACTTTTATCTTCATTACCCTTTTGTTTCTGAATAGTTTTTGACATCTTAGTCGAACTCTGTAAGAGGAAATAGGGTAGACTGATGGTGCATTGCCCTTTTAAGTGCAACAGGTTTTTGATGTGATATAGATATACTATGCTATAACGACCTTCACACGTAACAAATTTCTGAATAATGTACACCATTTCATCCCATGGGTGCATCAGCCAGCTTCTAGGGACACCCTTTTTCCAGTTGACAAAGGAAACCCTTGACCTAGACATGAATTGAGTCCATGATTTTTCCTTAAATTGTTTTGTTTTGAAATATTTTTCTCCTTCTGGACTGATTCCCAAGGTTTGTGCTATGGTATTCTCTGAAATCCTAAAAGAGAAGTTGCCTATCAATGCTTTCTCTCCATTAAATGTAAATGCAAACTGCTTGGTCACTTCTTCATTGTTCCCATTAAACTTCTCTAGGAAGGATAACCATTGCTTTTCCCTTGAAATTGTAATACAGTCATCATGATATTGGGAACTATCAAATGTCTTAGGCTCTGCTCTATTGTTCATTTTGAAAAAGAAACTCCTGTTCTAACCCTTTTTTGTTTATGCCTAATAATTCAACAAGGGTCTCTCGATTTGTTACCTCTGTCCTGCGCTCACTCAACCGACCTAGTAGCGCCCTCTGTTCTTGGGGTCTCATTCTTCAAGTGCTTGGGTAGCGACCAGATTCACGTCCTCAGATTATGGGCAGAGGCAGAAACTCATGGTGAGCCTATTTACTATGCTCTCCCTTTGTAGCGCTTGCTGTCTTGGCCTTCTTTGAAATCACAGAGTTTGATTCACTAATATGGTAACGCCCTTTTATGAATTGAAAGTTTTATGAAATGAAACTTACCAACCGACCTTACCCAAATGACTATAATGATAATGCAGAGCGCATTCATATCATAAAGGCAGAAGAGATATATTGGTTTGCATAGGTACAATCATGAGAACGCCATAGACATATAAGGAGTGCTAGAGTGATGATAACAGATAGATGTTGCATGAGTCGACTTGGGTCAAACAATCATTTTATAACTTGGCTGATTCAAAAATGAATGAAATCGTTTAACACTTGTCTCTTCAATGATTCACCACTTGTCCATTACTTGTTGGTACTTGGCCGATTAGGAAGATGATGGATCGATGATAAGGTTTGATGGTCGATTCAAGAATGAGGAGTTAATGACAAGGTTTAAAGGGTGGTGTAGGAAAAGATTTAAAAATCGTAGGAGGAATATAGCAATAGGCTAAAGTGTGTTGGGAAATGATAGCAGAGTTGAGTAGTTAGGAATGTTACAAGGGTGATGGGTATAGGGGTGTTTTGGAAATTGATCATAAGAAATCATAATCATCATATTTAACACTAAAATAATTCAAGAATTTTAAATGTTAAAAATAAAAATTACAGCAATACATTACACTTGTTGGTTGACCAAAAGTTGAGTTGGCATGCACATAGGTAGGACTGATCTTCATTGTCCAGATATGACTAATCTTCACTGTCCATAACAGGTCCCTTTTGAGATGAAATTGGATATGACAGGTCCCTCTGAAATCTGAAGAATGTTGTGTGTGCAGCTTCTTTGAAATCTGAAGAACTATGTGTGCAACTTCCTTGATCTTTGGTGTTGATGTAGCCTTGATGATAAGCAACCTTTGAAACTCTATTGAAACTTTGTTGAAGTAGCCTAATGTACCTTGAATGCAGCCTTTAACAGGTCCCTTTGATATTTGTTGAACAGGTCCCTCTAATATTGGTGCTGGTAACATAGTCTTATGAACAGGTCCCACTGCATATTGCTTGCACAGGTCCCTCTGATTAGAACAAAGACAAAAAACAACTCCTTTATTGAAATATTGAAGTGCTGAAACAAATTCTTTGAAGATTTACAAATGAGGAGATGAGATAAGGAAAACAAAATGTTGATGCTTCTCCCCCACTAAAGCTTTGACTTGTCCTCAAGTCATTATTGAAGCGATGAACCAAACAGTAAACAAATAGAACAAGGAATTATTAGTGGCTAAATAATTGGTTTTCAAGTAAGAATTCTGGGTTAGAGTGTGCCAGAGTCTGGTTTTCACATCTAAACCATTATTATATT